>CAKNXH010050258.1:0-12118 GCA_932178445.1 Andricus quercusramuli
AATTTTAAACGTACAAAACTTTCTAGATTATTGAATTCTTCGAAATAGCAGAGTATCAAATTGAAAGACTTGATAGTCGCACACTTACGAAACGAATGAAACTAGATTTAATACAATACAAATTATATTTACGAATCTTAACCTGAATATTTTGAAAGTAGCATTTTTTCTAACCTTACTTTTGATTACGATTTACGTAACAATATGAAAAATACATTTACTTTTAACTAAAATAAAAGTCAGTTTTCGAATTTCATTCAACAATGGTTTATAAAAGTTTATTTTTTAAACTAATTTATTTCGTAATTGTAAAAAGACCGATTAAAAATGTTGGACGTCTTTTGGACGTCCAAAAGACGTCATTAGGACATCCTTGTAAGTCATGATAATGTCATTTGAAAATATTCAAAAACTTGCAAAATTTTATATTAAAAAAATTAATAGTAACGTTTTAATGTAATAACTTCAGATTTAAATATTCTATGTGGTTTGGTTTCAATGTTTGTCATCCTAAAATGTATTAATTTTAGATTTAAATCTTTTAAATTGTTTGGTTTCAATTTTAAACGTACAAAACTTTCTAGATTATTGAATTCTTCGAAATATCAGAGTATCAAATTGAAAGACATACTAGTTGCCCACTTACGAAACGAATGAAACTAGATTTAATACCATACAAATTATTGGGTCCATAACTTAATTCGTGCGGTTTTTTTTTCAAAATTTGAACGTTTATTTAAGAAAAACATGTACAATAGTATTATTCAAAGTATTGCCCATCTGAAACTATGGCTTTTTCCCTACTTTTTGCCAATTTGTGGATTCCATCCCAAAAGAATTGTGCCGGCTTGGCGGCCAAGAATGAATCAAGCCAATTTTTAATACCCTGTTCTGATGTGAACCGTATTCCAGTGAGATCGTTCTGCATCGACCGGAACAAATGGTAGTCAGAAGGGGCAAGGTCTGGGCTATAAGGCGGGTGGGTAAAATTTCCCATCCACTGTTTTCCAAATAGTTCTTAACCAGAATAGCAACATGGGGCCGAGATTTCGGACATGCAAAACCGCCTTTCAACGTCTCTCGGCTTGAGTTCATGTGGAACCCAATTTCCTTGGGTTTGAATGTATCCGGCTGCTTTTAAACGTTTTGAAATGGCTGCTTGAGTGACTCCCGAAGATTCTGCAAGCTCTTCTTGTGTTTGGCAACAATCTTCATCGAGTAATGCTTCCAGTTCTTCATCTTCAAACTTTTTTGGCTGCCCATGACGTTCTTCGTCTTCCAAGCCAAAATCACCACTTTTAAATCGTGCAAACCACTTTTGGCATCAGTTTTCTCCATATTAAAGTAAAGAAGAAGAACTCCCCGCAAAAACACTTTTTCAGGCATAAAGTTCGACATATTTGAGTGCAAAAAAATTATTGTTATTTACGCTTCAAATGAATGACATATACTGAAAAAGATGCACAATGCCAGTAGCTTTCCAACGTATGTTCGGAATATTGGAACGATGGAATAATAATCAAGTTACGCCATTTCTTAGCAAACCGCACGAATTAAGTTATAGACCCAATATATTTACGAATCTTAACCTAAATATTTTGAAAGTAGCATTTTTTCTAACCTTACTTTTCATCAAGATTTACGTAGCAATATAAAAATACATTTACTTTTTGTTTGAGCGTTAATCAGTCACTTAATTTCTAGTGGAGTGTATTGGGGTTGAAATAACTACAGCCAAATGTTACTTGCAACTGGAAGAGTTTATCTTATGGCATAAAAAACCTCAACTTGAAGAGTGGAGGAAAAAGTCGTGAATCAAATGGCGAGCACAATAAATAAAACAGGAATTACAGACCTTAAGTTTGAGACTTATAATTATTGGAATGGCAACCAGTCCGCCACACTTCAATCCATACAACGGCGAGCAGATATAATCCAAAACACAATGGCAAAACTGATATCCAAAACACAATGGCAAAACTGATATATCCAAAACAAGACTCGTTCACACTGACAAATGGAACCTCTCATCACGAAGGCTTAACTTGAACTCACTGAACCTTTAAGAAAATGATAATTATAAAAGTCAAAACAAATTCCTTAATCCATTGCATATAAAGTCGTGCGAAAAGGTTACGTTCTACCTGCTCGGCGCTGACCTTCGAGCTACGCGCAGAGCTTACAGTTTTATTTTCAGGTGCAGCCCCTTTTCCGGAAAGGAATCAATTAACAAAAAGAAAAGAAACTAAGTCTAACTCTCTACAATTTCAAATGCGAGTAAAAAGCAGCCGAATAACCCGCCCGCCTTCGTCCGCAGGACGGAAATATAACAAAGAGATTTAATTTTAGATATACGCTACAACAATGAGTAGTACACAAGGATACAGCCTAGCCATACGCCCAGCCTGGCTATGATGTCGCAGCACTTGGTGACGGTAGAATGAGAGAACAAAGATTCGCGATGTGACGACGTAGGGTATTAGTGACCGTTCTTACTGTAGCCACCCTTGCAATATTGTCAGGGTCAGGATGAACCTCAACAACGCGTCTCAAAGCCCACCTCGAGGGTGGATATCGTTCGTCCTTAACAAGCACCAACTGACCCACAGCGAAGTTTTCGTATGGACTGCGTCATTTGTTCCGCTCCTGAAGGTGCTGGAGGTATTTGAGTGACTAGCGTTTCCAAAAGTTGTCACGGACACGTTGAAGAAGTTGGAAACGACTCAGGCTCTTCTCAGGTATTCTTGGAACGTAGCCGTGGTTTAGTCACTTACAACCTCCAGATGAACTGCATATGTTGCGAAACAAACAAAGAGGGTAACATGTCCCTAGTGAGGGCGATAACCGCGACCCTTTGTCGTACGTATCTGGATAGGCCCAGCGTAGTCCAGACCCGAAGAAATGAACAGCCGCGCTGGAGTTACTCGATCAGCTGGAAGATATTCCATTAATTGTGACGCCAGGCGGCGCTTTACGCGTTGACGGATTATACAGTTTCGAATTTCAGTTTTGGTGAAGTCCCATTCGTGGTCAAAAGTGCGAGTTCCGTGCAAAAGGCACCCGCCTGAGACACTCAAATGATCGCTGCGTGAGCGTCAGCAATCCCTGAAAAAGTGAGCAATGACAAATTAGGCATTTCCCCCCTATTCGTCTCTGAAGGTTCAACAGGGAGCGGCGACAGCATACCAGTATGCGGATCAGCCGCGTTAGTGTCGAGAACCGTGTCAGCAATTCCGGTTTAGGGATCTGCTCTCGCACGTGCATTATTCGCTGATCATCCGGCAGATCTGGCCAATCCGCCGCGGGCAATGAGAGCCATTATGGTTCATGCCACCATTTTCAATACCTTTAAATTCATCAGGCCTCACTCCACGAGATACGAGATCAGCCAAATTTTCCTTGATAGATACGTGCCTCCACTCAGCCGAGGGCAGCTCGGTTTGGATGACGGACAAGCGGTTAGCAACAAAGGTTTTCCAATAGCATGGGGGTTTGCGTAACCACGCAAGTATTACTTGTCTGTCAGATCAGGCAAAGACAGGTAGATTTTCAAAGAAGGGCAGCTTCTGAATGTGACAGACAAGTCTCACAAGCAGAGCAGCTGCGCTCAGTTCGAGATTCGGGATGCTTATTTTCTTGACAGGACTCACCTTAGTTTCAGTCATAAGAAACGACAGCTGATGACGGCCGCCATCAAGCTGGATTACCAGATAAATCACTGCGGCATATGCGCGAGAAGATGCATCCGAAAAGCCATGAAGCTGCTACCGAGAGTCTGGAGAAGCTCCCAGCCAGCTTCCAGATTTGAGAAACAGGAACACTTTCTATTTGCCCCAACTCCTCATAAACTTTTATTAATGCACGATACAAGATCGCCAGGCGACTGTCCCGGGCAAAGCGACGGTGTGTCGTGGAAAGCGAACTCAAGGCCATTCGTCGGGTTTCAGCAGAGGCCTTGGCTCCGATCGCAACGGGAGCCGAATGATATATCAGCCATCGGGAGCGCGGACATGAGTATCAAGAAACAGTCGCTCGCAGGTCTCATCCTCGGGTTTCATTTTGGGACTATTATTAGAAAATTCTTCCAGCGTCAAAAAACGTTGCAAAGCCTCCTGCAAATAATTGTCATGGACACAATGCTCAGCTGTAAGAGAGGCTCGTGATGAGGAATCCGCCCGCCGTGGCAGGACGGAGTGAGTCGATCCTGAAAAACTAACCCCAAAGCAGTAGCCTGGGCAATTAAAGGTGAAGGTGGGAAATGGCGCAAGCCAGGTCGCAGGATCCGAAATACACATCGGACACCAAGACGAAATCGACTGACTTGAGTTTGTAGAAGTGAGAATCCGATAAGAAAAGATCACCATACTGGCTTAATTCGAGGTCAGTGCTCAGCTTTGAGGGAAGGTTTAATGTAAGGCAAGGAAGGACCAAGGCCTTAGTCTCCAGATGGAATGAGGGTTTCCTAATTGAGCGCAGTGACAGATTTCCAATAGCTCGGGCTGTACCGGCGAGTGACGCACCCATTCCCGTTAATGGAATATTTACGCGGTGTTTGCGTAACTGGAGTAACTACACAGTGGTTTTCTTAACAAAGAAGGTCTCAGAGCCTTGATCGACCAGGGCGCGGTACCAAATCTGGGTACCCGTAGATCCGATCAGCATTGTCTGGGCTGTCGCGAGAAATACCAGTTGTCATGTGTCAGAAAAACTTGAAGTTAACGCGGATACATTGGTTGAGGGAGCAAGTTGCTATTGTCCACTTGCGTGGACAGACACTTCTTTTTATTTTTGATAGTTCGTTGTCTGCCCAGTGCAAGTGGTGTGTAATAACGAGTGGTGCTGATCTCGGCATGTTTGGCTTGGAGACTTCTCAAAGGACAGCTGTGAGATTGAGGGAGCTTGGAGATTTCTCAAAAGACAGCTTTGAGATTGAGATAGCTTAGAGATTTCCCAAAGGATAGCTTTGAGATTGAGAGCGCTTGGAGACTTCTCAAAGGACAGCTTTGAGATTGAGAGAGCTTGGAGATTTCTCAAAGGACAGCTTTGAGATTGAGATAGCTTAGAGATTTCTCAAAGGTCAGCTTTGAGGAACAGAATGAAGATTTGACTGTACTTTGGCAAATCTGAGCCAGAATCCAAATAAGCTAGAAAATTTCACAACTATTTCATTTTCCTCGCAACCTTTTCTCCATTTTCTGACCGTGGCGCGATACAGGTTTGCGTGGCTCTACGGCAGATCGCGACTCCGCAGATGAATGAACCGAGTTATCCGCTCGTGTGGGTCGCCCACGTGAGACCTAAAGTTCACCATCATTCAGACCTAATGAGTTAGTTTTACAGGGTGTCCAGTAAAGACGCATGATAAAATTTCCGTGCACTTCCTGTACATTTCAGACTTAAAAATTGCTTCGTGGTATGCTCCTGTAAAAATGACACTTTTTATAAACTTGAAATATACACATGAAAAACTTTCAGATGGTAGTATATAAATGAAACGTTTACAATGCAAGTTGTATTCTTTGTTCTTCGTTGATAAATCCAAGTTTATTTAGCCTATTGTTGGTAATAAACTTTTAGCTGATTTTTTAGTGAATATCAAACCCTTCTCTCTCAAATTTCAGGATAACGTTTCAACGTTTTTTTTAAATACGGACAATGAGTAATTTCAATAGAAATTGAGAAATGTCAAATCCGAATTTTTATTTTAAAAATAGATCTTTTCATTTAAGAGCGGAAGCTTAGTAGCCGCTATGATACTTAGCGGGCATTTAAACGTTCTGAGCATATTGTTGTTGAAATGTACACTATCATTCCAAATTTTAATGTAAAATTGAATAAAAAAAATGTGCCAGTGCCGAATTACTGCCTAAAAAGGTAGACAACAACGCCATTTGACAGTTGAAGAATGGTTGAAGTGCAGAAAACAATGTACCAAAGGGAAAAAGCAACAACCCAGATAACAAAATGTGCGCATGGTGCGCGCATGGTGGGGCACGCGTGCGGATAAACCCGCATGACGTGCGCGCACCTGATCACGCAGGTGCGTCCTCAATTGAGGGTCATATCGCTCGCACGCCGTGCGACTCGCGCGCGTGCGGGCAAAATGCGATTGCATTGTAAGGGATAATTCTTATATTTAAATGATATTGTTACTTGTAAAATTGAAAACAAATTAATTTTCGACAAATCTTTTATTTAAATTCGAGCAATGTGATTGTTTGGATACAACATGTCCTGGAAATTAATTTTTCCAACTTATATCTTTGGGATTGAAAGGTTATCATTCACATTCTTCTGATCTGGACACTTTAAAGTGTCGACGTCCCTAATTAAATGAATGGGCTATAGCAAATAAACAAAATAAACACTATTCACGTGCATTCAAATTCACGAAATCCACTAAAGTCACCACATAAAACCGTCAACGGAATGGGTGCATGCGGGAAGCAAGACAAGCAAGACCGTGGATTTTACAGGTTACCGCGTGCCTCGACAGCGTACTACGCCTGAAACGATGAAAACACAGAGAAAATGAAAACCGTTTAGAAAACTCGAGAAATTATTTGAAACGAAGCAAAACCCTCAGACAAAACCGCGGGTCGGGCATTTCCGTTGGATCGACGAAGGCTGCTACGCCATAAGTATTATTCAACGACAGCGCGCGGGTTTTAAATACAGCTTTCTTCATTCCTCTTGGAAATAGTAAAAATACATGTAAGTCCATTAAAAATTAAAGATGCATTTTTTAAATTCCTTACCAATTTGATTTTAAACTTTACACAATACAAATCATGAAATTCAGACTACAAATTGAAGTTACGCATATAAAAAATATTTAAAGTTGAAAAATAATAAATTCCATAATATTATTATTAAAAAAATTATTACACTGCGATGTAAGAATGTTACTTGGTGTAATAATTTTTTAAATTATTTTTTGCAATACCCACCTCAAAAATTGACTTGACGTTTTCATACTTCTAAATTGTGCCTAAAGGAACGTATTTGACCACACTGTGTGCGCACAATTTTCACGAATGCGCAGTTTGAAGATGGCTTACTTTAGGCACTGGTGAAAAAGCTGCGCATGCGCACTTTCGAAATAAGGTACTTTAGACACTGGCATAGGTTACTTTGAACACTGGCGTTGGTATCTTCTTGAAATAAATTTAAATTCAACTCGGAAAAATCTCTTAATGATTGCCCACGGCCAAAGAGCATACGCGCCAACATTTTTTTTGAATAATTTTTTTTCAAAAATTATTTCACAAATTTTTTTCAACACTATTTTTTCAAAATTTTTTTTTTGTTCAAAAATTTGTTTTCACAAAAATTTTTTCTTCAACAAATTTTTATTTCGAACATTTTTTCTTCAAAATTTTTTTTAAACATTTTTGATTCCAAAATTTTTGTTCAACAAAATTTCTTTACTTCACTCTATGCAATACAAAATTAGTGTTTTTTTTTCGTTACCTCCTCCTAAAACAACTTATTCGGACGGGCTTTGCAAAAAACAGCGTGTGATACACGTGCGCATTATAGTTTTAAAATAAATAAAATACATTGCACATCAAACAATTTTACAAATGCATTCAATAATGTTAATAATACAAATTTCCTAATTTATGCTTGCGATAAAATTGGAAATGTTTCAATTTTTATGAATGAACCATTTTAACAATAATTCTAGTTAAAATTATAGTAATAATGATTATTAATATTGAAAACTACGCTTCTTACTTATGTATTCATGCTATAAAAAATGCATCTCACGAAGTGCGACGCACGTGCGCTGCAAATCATGCCTATCACGAAGTGCGACTCCTATGCCTCGCACGTGCGTGCCCTTTACACAGTGCAGCGCATATGCCTCGCATCCTGCAGACACGGCGTGCCTCGCATGCCGTGCGGGTAACGTGCCTCGCACGATTGTTATCTGGGAACTTGTAGACCGGTATGTAGAATGTAGACTATGCTTACATCGTGTATGGTCGCATAGTTGAAATAGTAGAAAAAGGGTGTTTTACATAGAAATGAAATTATCTTAAGGTTAATATACATATATACATATACACATACATACACACATACATACATATACATATATACATAAACAGGTTGATCAAGCTTTTTCATAGAAAAGCAGTTGAATTGTTTGAATTTAAGAAATTTAAATTTGTAAGTCAGCATTGTATTGTATTTAATGTTCATGTGTGAATCACAAATGAAGAATTATTAATTTGCAGAGACTTGAAACTTTAATTTGCTTCATTTTTATTATTGTTATTCTTGATTTAAAATTGCCTAAAATGTCTTCAATTTAAAATACTGAAAATGAGAACATGGATTTGTACTTTAGAACCAGGAATCCTTTAACTGTTTAATTTATAGAGGTTTAAAAGTTTTCGATTCAACGACATTTTTTTTTTAATTTTGTAATTGGAAAGTTGTAGGCTTTAGAGGTGGATCAGAAATGGCTATATGTCAACCAGTTCCATGGTATGCGTGTTATCAACAACAATAATGATAATAACTATTAATAATATTATATATACATTATAATTAATAATAATGATAATTCCCTATCCAACTAGTAACTGCGAATTGCCAATTAATCGCCAAAGCCCAACACACTCCACTCCTCACCCGGGGCACCAAATGTTTGAGCGTTGATCAGTCACTTAATTTCTAGTGGAGTGTATTGGGGTTCAAATAACTACAGCCAAATGTTATTTGCAATTGGAAGAGTTTATTTCATGGCATAAAAAACCTCCACTTGAAGAGTGGAGGAAAACGCCGTGAATCAAATAGCGAGCACAATAAATAAAACAGGAATTACAGACCTTAAGATTCAGACTTATAATTATTGGAATGGCAACCAGTCCGCCACACTTTAATCCATACAACGGCGAGCAGATATAATCCAAAACACAACAGCAAAACTGATATCCAAAACACAATGGCAAAACTGATATCCAAAACACAATGGCAAAACTGATATATCCAAAACAAGACTCGTTCACACTGACAAATGGAACCTCTCATCACGAAGGCTTAACTTGAACTCACTGAACCTTTAAGAAAGTGATAATTATAAAAGTCAAAACAAGTTCATTAATCCATTGCATATAAAGTCGTGCGAAAAGGTTAAATTCTACCTGCTCGGCGCTGACCTTCGAGCTACGCGCAGAGCTTACAGTTTTATTTTCAGGTGCAACCCCTTTTCCGGAAAGGAATCAATTAAGAAAAAGAAAAGAAACTAAGTCTAACTCTCTACAATTTCAAATGGCAGTAAAAATCAGCCGAACACTTTTAACTAAAATAAAAGTCAGTTTTCGAATTTCATTCAAGAATGGTTTGTAAAAGTTTATTTTTTAAACTAATTTATTTCGTAATTGTAAAAAGACCGATTAAAAATGCTGGACGTCTTTTGGACGTCCAAAAGACGTCCTTAGGACATCCTTGTAGGTCAAGATAATGTCATTTGAAAATATTCAAAAACTTGCAAAATTTGTATTAAAAAAGTAATAGTAACGTTTTAATAATAATAGAATTACTCTATTTGAGAATTTTTGATCAAAAAGTCTTTTCTATTCATGCGTCAACTTTGAATTATGTCGATGAAAAAAGTTTTTCTGTTTAAAACTGATGATTCCGATATTGTAAATGAGCATAACTTCCCTAATCTTCAATAAAGTGTATTATTATTATTATAGATCAATCGATTTGCCTCGAATCAAGAAATCTTTTCCATTCTTGCATAAATTTTGAATTATGTTAGTAAACAAAGTTTTACCATAAAAAACCGTGTTTTCAAATATTATGCTTTACCATAGCTCCCTTACTCTTCAATGGAATGCATTGAAATTATAGGTCAATCGATTCGTCTTGAATCAACACAACTTTTCTATTCTCGCATCAACTTTAAATTATGAGAATAAGAAAACTTCTACTATAAAGAACGATTTTAAAAATATATAAATTACCATAACTTCCCTAGTCTCCAATAAAATGTAATAATATTGTAGGTCAATCGATTTATCTCGAACCAAGGAATCTTTCATATTCTTGCATCATCTTTGAATTATGTTGAAGAAAAAAGTTTTACTATAAAAAACCGTATTTTCAAATATTATGCATTACCATAGTTTCCTTGCTCTTTAATAAAATGTATTAATATCATAGGTCAATCGACTCGTCTCGAATCAAAACATCTTTTCTGTTCTTGCATCAACTCTGAATTATGTTAATGAAAAAATGTTCGCTATAAAAACCCGATTGTCAGAATATATAAATTACCATAACTTCCCTACTTTTCAATACAAGTTTATGATATTATAGGTAAATCGATTCGTCTCGAACCAAGGAATCTTTTATGTTCTTGCATCAACTTCGAATTATGCTACTGAAAAAAGTTTTACTATAAAAAACCGATTTTTAAAATATTCATGAGCACTACAAAAAACGCAATAAATATTTTTAGAAATCCTTCGGTCAGTTTCAAGATATTAGTGAGGAAAATAAGCTTTCCAAATTGTTACCATTATAAAGCTTCCTCTATGAGGAAGCAATAATAAATTAAAATATTTTCTTGTTGAAAATGTGTAGTGATTAGGATATTAGGGAATTTATTAATTTTGTGAAGGCTTTAATATAATAGTAAAAATAAAACTCTATTCAATCTTAACCAGAGTCGCTTACGAAAAATTCGACTCAATTTAACTTGAGTCATAGATTTTTCTATACTGTTTTACACGTGTGGGAGGGGTGGGGGTGTACGTGATTGAATATATTTCCGCGTGAGATATATATATTGCCGTTTTTATGCTCAATAATGTCGAAGGTGCAACTTTGACCAATGACTGTTGGGCAGTTCGCTTATTGACCAACGGAGCTTGGGCAAAGCCCGAAATCTCCTCCCACGTTGGGTTCAACGGTTATAAATTCTCAAAAATGGCCAAAAACGCGGTTTTCTGACACTTTGAGCTCCATTTCCTGAATATTCTGACGTGATAGCTAATTTCTGCGGCCGCATTCGTATTCAGCGACAAGAATCTATCGAAAACGCCTCCCAGGTGCGAATTGACCATTGGGCCACGGTTGGATCAACCGTCGGACGGTCGGTCCAACTTTGTGCGCCACTGTTCAGGCCAACCAGCCAAATGATAACGGCCATCTATTAAGATGATGCCGGCCCGACCTTGGAAAACAACGTTGGCCCGACATTTGGTCCCATATATAGGCCATCTATTAAGATGATGCCGACCCAACCTTGGACAACAATGTGGGGCCGACTTTGAGTTTTGAAGGTTGGTACTATTTTGGCAAGAAACGTCCGGCCAACCTTGTAACCAATAGTAGGACCACTCTTGGGAAGCAATGGTCGAGCCAACCAGAAAAATAATAATAAACCGTCCTTACGAGAATTCTAGATAAATCTGAAAATCTACATCCCCTTTCCCACCGAGTGAGGCACGCCTACCCCGACAGGGAAATGCATTAATGGTATATATATATATATAGATATATATATATATATACATATAATTTTAAAAAAAGTTAAACAACCACCGCAGGGTACCACTAAGAGCAACTGCCATCTAAAAATGAAATGTCAATAGCCCCCAGTAGAACCGCGGTAAAATACACCTATGGCCACGTCTCACATATGTGAGATGGGTGGTCACAGGGCACGACGAAATCACAACGACAGGACGGCGAAACCCTCGTGTGTCTTGAGGACACGAAGCGACCCAAGGATGACAGCTTTCTGCATCCATCCCGCAAGTGCCTTGGCATATTTTTGGCACGCGGGTATGGCTTCAAGGTTACGGACCAGTCATAATTTAGCACCTCCGGGAGCACCTATCACAAGGACAATTACTCGTACCGAAATTTTGGGTACAGTCGTTGCAACTCTCTTTTAAGGTCTTGATACCTCTCCTCTTTTTCTTTCTCCTTTGCAGTGATGTTGTATTCGGACGGAGCCGAGAATTCGATCACGAATATCGTTCGTTTCTCGAAGTCTTGGAGAACAATGTCAGGCCTCGAGTGCGCAACGGAGGCTGCTGCCCAAAAATCGTAGTTCCAGAAAATCTGGCACTTCTCGTTTCGGACA
>CAKNXH010050258.1:12518-35410 GCA_932178445.1 Andricus quercusramuli
GGAACTGACGAATTGATATGCAAGCTTTTATGCATATGCATGATCTTACGCGTGGTGACATCAAGGGCCTTAAGCTCGTTCTTCGTCCATTGAACCACCCCAAACGAGTAGAGTAGAACTGGGACGGCAAGCTGTCTAAGAAGATACTTGTATCTGCTTCGAAGAGACTCCTTCACTGATGTTACGTCCTGAATGCGGCTTTGAGGCACGCCCACGTATGTATAGGTCTCTCCAGTGTTAAGATGTCTAATAACACAAGCTCAGGGTCCTTGGGAACGCCAGTAATCTTTCCTTTCTTTAGATGAATTTTGGCACACTTGTCCAAACCAAAGTCCATCCCAATCTCTCCTGTGTAGTTCTTGACGATATTTATAGCAGTTTGAAGTTTGCTTTTACCAGCGGCATAGATCTTTAGGTCATCCATATAAAATACCTGAGTTACCTTATGCTCACGCTGATTAGTGTCGCCACAGAGGTATCCAGGAGAATTTCGTAGTGCGAGATATAGAGGCAGAAGTGTGATGCAAAAAAGCAAAGTGCTCATACTATCCCCTTGAAAGACGCCCCTCTGGAAGGTGACCTTGTCCGTCGTCAGACGATGATTCCTAGATGAGATGGTAAATCTAGTTTTCCAAAGAGGCATCAGTCTCTCTATGCATCTCACTATGTGTGGATGTACCTTCAAGCTTTCCAACAGACAGATGATAAGTCTATGAGAGGTTGAATCGAAAGCTTTCCGGTAGTCAATCCAGGCCATTGACAGGACGCGCTGATGGGCGGCAGCGTCTTTACAGACACATCTGTCAATTAGCAGGTTCTCTCGACAGCCTGCTACACCTTTTTTCGAGCCTCGTTGTTCGTACATCTCTCGCCATACAGGCTCAATTCGTCGAACGATCCTGTTGTTTAGGACAGCTGTAAAGATCTTATACAGTGTGTTTAAACAAGGTATTGGCCTGTAATTCTCTGGTCTGGACAAGTTTATACCTTTTATCGACAGGAGTATAGTGCGTCTTAACACCAGCTACTGCGAAGTGGGCGTCTCCGACTTCAAATATGAGGTGAATATGCGGGCCAAATGTTGGTGTATAGAAGTAAACTTCTTCCACCAAAAGTTCTTCATACAATCTGGTCCAGCACCGGAAAAGTTCTTCGTGCCTCTAAGTGCTTTTTTCACCTCTTCGGCAGTGACTGATGGGCACTCCTCCTCAGATTTTATGAGGCTGTCGCAAAACTCCTTGAAGCGGATGATATTGTCAGTATCTTCTTTCAACTCTAGTGTTTTCGGGATCTTGTACACCTCTCTCCAAAAAGTCTCTACCTCCTTGGGCTTGGGTGAATTTTTTACAAAAACAGGGGGATCACTGAAGAGGCGTGATGAGTCAGCAAGAAACTGTTGATTCTCCCTGTTCCATCTCTCCCTCTTCTGTATCCTCCTCCTTGCGTCAGATAACAGCCTTATTTTGTTAACAATATGCTGCTTGATTGTCAGCAGCTTTGACTTGTTCAGTGTGTGATTCAAGGTCCTTAGTTCTTGGGCGAACTTTCGAACAGTTTCCGTGAACGGTCTACCAGATGTTATGTAGTCAATCACACATTGAACACGGGACGCATTCTGTCTTGCCCATCCAATTTTCTTGTTCAGTTGATGCAAGCGTCTTCTGGTCTTCTGATCCATCGTCGATTTCAGCCTTCGATTTGAATCAGCCAAAGCTCTCGCAGCACCATAAACTGAGCAATTGATGGTCCAGAGGTCGGACTCTTGCGAGATATCTCCACGAAGGGAGGCATCCATTTCAGCCAGATCTTGGGGCTTAAGAGCAACTTGCATGTTGATGTTCTCCTTGTACTGAAATTGCGATCATCTTCCAGAAGGTGCCTGCTTTCTGCGGTTGGTCTTAATGTCGTTTCATCTTCGTCTGCAGCTTGTTTAAGCAGCGGTTGAGGAAGCGCTCCGCGTACATATCCATTTTTCCGGAGGTAGTCGGCTTGATTTCGCAAAGACTGATGCGAAACGTATTGAAGCTCTGGGTGTTTCTGGCACCACAGAGTATGCATACGCGCCATAAAACCTCCGCGAAGAGGGATAATACTGGCATCATAGCAGTCTAGCACGTCATTCCTAAGTCGATCCGTCCACTGAGTGTGGGCGTTTAGCCGGTTCGTCGTCGTGTTTCCATCTATATATATATGTATAGGCCATAGGTGTATTTTACCGCTGTTCTACTGGGGGCTATTGACATTTCCTTTTTAGATGGCAGTTGCTCTTAGTGGTACCCTGCGGTGGTTGTTTAACTTTTTTTTTAATTATATATATATATATATTTTTTAGCTTTTTTTGATATGTTGTTATTTGTGAGAATGGACCCTGCACCACCGATAACCTGCTTACCCTTATTTATGATTATGCGCCTATCTAATTCCCCATCTATTTTTCCGTCGTTAATGAATAGACTACCTAGATATACGTACTTGTCAACTTGTTCTAATCTCTCATCATTTAGGACAATGTTGCATATTGTTTTGTCACTTTTCCCTCCAGCACCATGATTTTCGTTTTATTCACATTAATTTTGAGGCCCATGTTCTTTATGCTTGTATTAAGTTTATTCAACATTCTTTGCAGGTCCTTGACTGATTCTGCCATAACAATCTTGTCATTTGCGAAAGCTAACCCACGTACCTTGACTGTTTCGAGATCTACACCTTCTTCGTCGGAAAGGGCAGTTCTTAGACACTTACCCATGAATATGATAAATAGCCACGAGGACATAACATATCCTTGTTTCACACCTTGCATAATATCGAACCAGTCACTCAGTTTCCCATTTACCCTTACGCTCGCTTTACTACCTGTATATATTGTTTTAATTGCTTGTAGGAGCCCTCCATTTACTCCGTACTCTTTAAGCTCAAGCTTTTTTCTGTGATCTGTCTTAGGCTAAATATCTGATCTGTACATGATCTTCCTGGCATCAACCCACTTTGGACTTACGGTACTTAGTAGACTGATACCGTAGTAGTGGCACTCCCATGTATCGTTTTGAAGACTTGGGTGTGGGGATTTGCTGCACCCAGTTTAATTAAACTGACTCTATATGTTCCCACGACTCGGTAAGGTGCTTAAACTTATAATGCCATTTAAAACTTAACAACATGCTTTTTTCAAGGTATAAATACATTGGTGCGGACGCACCAGTCAATCGATGTTAACGCCAGGTCGGGTGACTACCAAGTAACTAGACGGCGGGAAGTGACGTGCCCGCTTGGTCTCACGTTTTGTGATTTAAAGTGGAAACTCTACGGTTAGATTGCCGCTAGGGATATCACTAGAAGTCACCATAAAGTGAGTAGTTATTTCACTATACAAGTTGTGGTAGTGAATCCCTACAGTACTCCCCCCTTCCCCCGGAGTGTTAACGATATACAAACATGTAGGACGTAACAATTTGTTTAAGATACAATATCACACACATTCCGTTCATTCGGCATACTATGACGGCTGGTTTTGAACAATTAAGAGTGTATATACATAAATCAGCGCTATAAAAAAAAATAAATGTCTATACAATGCGCAAAATTTGAAATTTATGTTCGGCGACAGGCCGTTTGAATTTGTACATTAATTTAGCCGAGAGGCGTTAGTCAGTCTTTTTGAGAGATTTGTATCTTTATAAAATAAATGAAATATACATTATTATTTCATGCGAAATGAGCGATTTCACAACTACAATGTTTTATGAGGCCAAACGGCACTAGTCAGTCGAGAATAATCCTTAGTGGGACATACATATTTGTATAAATTGTACATGGTCCTATGTGAGGAAGGACGAATCCTTGTCTAAAATCGACGAATTGTCTTACAACTAAGGAAGTACATTATTTAAAGGGTGACTAGAAGTCATGAATTCCCTAACCTGGGACGTCAAAGGTTACCCTTTTTTGCGAGAATAGGTACGAATAGGTGGATTAACAAACATATCCCTGGATAACAGACTATCCGTTTGAAGTACTTGGTCGATGTCCTCGCGTGCGAAATACGCTGGTTTTATATTTTCGACTGGAACCTGTCGGGGAGAACCGTTTACGTCAATTTCGTAAACTCGGTCTGAGGTTCTGTTCAAAATCTTATGAGGCCCGGTGTATGGACGCTCGAGAGATTTCTTGGTGTTAACGCGAAGAAAGACGTGTGAGCAAGAAGTAAGTTCTTTAAAAACGAACACATTCCGCTTATACTTTTGAATAACAGGTAATGGCTTGACCCTTCGCATAAACTCGCGGAATTCTTCCAGGAACACGTGCGGGTATGGTGAAAAATCATCGGGCAGAACGAACTCCCCGGATATTCTGAGAGTAGTACCAAACACGAACTCTGCTGGCGATGTGCCGGAATCGATAACATTAGATCTAGGGCCTAATAATACAGTTGATAATGATTTAGACCATTCCTGATCTGCGTGACACATGAGGGCTGCTTTCAGCGTTCTATGCCATCTTTAGATAATTCCGTTGAATGCCGGATGATAGGCGGTTGTACGAATGCGATTAGTGCCGATTAGTTCTAGAAGGGCTGTAAATAACCGAGATTCAAACTGGTTGCCCTGATCGGTTGTTATGGTTTCGGGAGAACTATACCGGGAGATCCATTGATCCTCGAAAGCTCGGCAAACGGTTGACGCCTCGATGTTTTGTAAAGGCACGGCCTCGGGCCATCGAGAAAATATGTCTGTGATTGTGAGACAGTATTTAAAACCGTGGCTATCTGGTAGTGGGCCGACTATGTCCATATGTACATGTTGGAAGCGACTGTCCGGTTCTGTAAATTTCGCTGGTAAAAGCGAGTTGTGTCGGGATACCTTTACCTGTTGGCAGTCAGGACACGACTTACACCAGGCTTCGATATTGCGACTTATAGAGGGCCAGACGTAACGTTTTCGGATCACACGATCGGTAACTTTGGCGCTCGGATGAGCAGTGTCGTGGAAGAGTTTGAAAGCACGTTCGCGAAGAGACAACGGAATGTACGGACGCAAAGCTTCTCCGGACAGGTCACAGTACACAGTCGTGTGTTCCGGTCCCCACTGGAGTTTCCTGAAGTTTAAAGAGCATTTCGGGTCGGCTATGAGGACCTTGAGTTTGGCATCAGCAGCTGCGCCTCAGCGAGATCGATGAGGCTGAACTCGGTTGGTAAGCGAATAGTCTCAACTCGCGATAGGGTGTCAGCTACCACGTTCTCAGGGCCTGGTAGATATTCTACGGATGTGTTAAACTGAGAAATATATGAGATTTGCCTCTGTCGGCGTTGGGATGCCTTTTCCGTGCGCTGTGAGAACGCGAAAATGAGCGGCTTGTGATCGGTAACAACCTTGAAGATCTGCCCTTCCAGGAAATAGTTAAAGAAGCGTATAGCCTCGTATACTGCCGTTAACTCCCGATAATAAGTGCTGTAGTTGCGCTGGGCCGGGGTGAACTTTCGCGGAAAGAAAGCCACTGGCTTCCACTTGCTGCTAATCTTTTGTTCCAGTGAAGCTCCCATCCCAAAGTCGGACGCGTCGGTCAGGAGTCGAGTTTCGGCGTCGTGAGAGGGATACACTAGGAGGGTAGCATTAGCTAGGTCTTGTTGGACCCGTTCAAATGCAGCCTCGCTTTTAGTGTCCCATGGGATTTCTCGTTGGTCGTTCTTACGAGAGTCGCAAAGGAACTGATTTAAAGAAGCTTGAGATTCAGCTGCATGAGGCAAGCTTCGTCGGTAAAAGTTCACCATACCGAGAAAACGGCGGAGCTCGACCACGGTTTCAAGCCTAGGAAACACGGAAATCGCACGAACCTTCTCAGTTGATGGAGAGCAACCGTCCGGGTTGATCATGTAACCCAGGAACTCAAGTTCGGACTTGTCAAACTGGCACTTGCTCGGGTTTGAACGCAGTGAGAAATCTTTCAGACGTTGAAGATGGCCCTCATGCTCCTTATGAGTTGAGGATGCTATGAGTATATCATCTATATACGCAAAGACGAAACTAAGATCTCCAAAAGTGCTGTTTATGTATCTTTGGAAAGACTGCCCGGCATTTCGTAGGCCAAATGTCATTGACGTATACTCGAACAGACTAAAAGGCGTGATGACTGCTGTTTTGGGTATGTCGTCCGGCGCGATGGGTATCTGGTGATACGACACACAGTGGACAGTGGTATTATTGAATACCAAAAACGCTTAGATTCTAAATTTCATGTGCTATACATGTTTTTATATAGATTTTTGCATGCCCAATCCGAATCTGATATGTAAATCGTTGCAAGACAAAATCCAAAATGGCGGCACCAATATGACAAACTAAAATTGTAGAACGGAACCGATTTGACTAAAATTTGCTACAAGGTGGGTTTTCAAGTCGCTGACTTCAAATCCAAGGTCAATATTTAAAAATTCAAAATGGCGGATCCAATATGGTGGACCAACATTGTAAAAGGAAACCGATTTGACTGAAGAATACTACTCGGGGTATTTCGGGTTCCTGATTTTAAATCCAGGGTCAAAATTTAAAATGGCGGATCCAATATGGCGGACCAAAATTGTCAAAGAAAACGATTCGGCCGTCTCTGTGCGAATAGGTTGGTTTAGTTTTCCTTCTGATGAAGCTTTTTCCAGTTACAAGGTGAAACGCACTTATTGGCTTTATTACCGAAATTGGCATGGTAAAAGCAGCGCCCTTCCCGACTTCCGCTGCGTGAGCGGTTGCTGCTTCGATTTCGAGCACGCGACCTGGGGCGTGAGCTATCTTCGCGGATTGAATTGGTGAGTTCTTTGAGTTGTTTACTGAACTCCTCCATCATAGAAGTTAACCCGGAAATGGCGACCGCGGTAGAAGCTAGAGATGAAATTGCAGCTATATCGGTTTGTTTGGAGGAAATCGCGGAAACACTCATTTCGGAGGGCTTCGATGCTTCTGAAATTTTATCGACGGTTTGCGCGAGTGATTGCAAGTCGAGATTATCGAGGGTTGCCAAAATTTGCCTTGTGTTCGCCGGCATTTGTTCAAGGAAAATACTCCTTATGACGTCATCGCCACATCCACCCGTTTTGTGAGTCCGGAGCCTGTTTAGTAGAAGGGAGGGTTTACCGTCAGAAATTACCTCGCCTCTAAGCAACTGTCGTAGACGCGCTTCTTTTGAAACGGCAAAGCTTGATACCAAACGGTTTTTGATTTGTGTATATATGTCTAGGGGCCGGGGGTCCCTGAACACGATATCTTTAATATGCGCGATTAAATCGACACCGAGGTGCGCGAGTACGGTGTGGGCTTTAGTGATCTCGTCCCTGACCCTGGTTTGGTGGAAAGATGCTTCGATTATCAGAAACCAACATTCCGGAACGTCTCTGAAAAATTGCGGAATTCTGGGAACGCGATATGAATCGACACGGTTAATTTGTAGCTCGACGAGCTGAGCAGCTATTTGTGCAAAATTGGGTTGTTCAATTTGCCCTAGATCGGGTTGTTCAATTTGCCCTAGATCGGGTTGTTCGTTCCGGCCGAGATCGGCTTGTCCATTTTGATTGTTTAAAGCCATGATGGCAACGTTTTCGTGGTTGAAAAATACGAGCGAAAAATGTGTATTTCGAGATGCCAAGATTCACAAGCAAACTAACGCATGTTAGTAATTTCGGGTGGTGAAGAGGAGCTTACTAAACGTTAAAATCGACTAAACCAAGAAATCTTGAGCGTAGCTGCGAAAGGATAAAATTTGAAGCTGAGCGACTTTATGCAAAATTTCCAAACGATGTCGCGCGCGAGGACATCAGCCGCATACTGTTAAGGCTTATAAATGTTTAGAAACTGTAGAAATACCTGTAGTATTTAGGGGCAACGTGATTGCTATATGCCGAGTCGGAAATAACAGAGAATCCGCTCTCCAGTACGAAAAAGCAGAATACAGAAAATGGCTTCTCTATGTTAAAGTTGTCTTGAAAAGTATAGAAAAACGTTGGTGAAACATAATGACGTGAGAATAAATTATACAATTGATACTTCACTATCAAGAAATTATCTTTGACGTTGTAAATAATTGAATTTATAAAATGTTGATATTTTCGGAATGATTAGTCGTAAAAAGGTGTGTTAAAATGTTGGAATAAAATTTAAAAGGGTTGCAAATTTAAAAATAATAAAATTGGTAAAAGTGTTAAATATGCAAAAAATTGTTAAATTAAAGCTCGTTGCTTTTGAAAATCTTTGTTTTTTAAATTTAGTGAATTGAAAAAAATGTAGAAAAATGTTAAAAGTGTGAAACTGTTGACGTGAAAGAATTAACGAAATTAATCGTAAAAATTATTGAAATTGATGAAATGCTAAATTCTGAAATTGTAAAATATTTAAAAAGGAAGTGTAAAATATAAAAGCTCGTTTAAATATAATTAACGTGAAAATTACCGTATTCAGTAGAATGCAGACGTGAGTAAATTCTTAAAATCACTGCCTTTTTGAATTGTGGAAAACGGTTGAATTGAAATTAAAGAGGGAAGAAAACAAAAACCGAAAACAAAATTTTAATCCTGCAAACCAAAAAAAAAAAAAATGGATAAATCCTTAAAATCAGTTAAATCTGCAACGTAAACAATGTCGACGAACAGAGGACAAGTAAAAATCGTAAAAATGGTTCCTTTCGCTGGCAGAAAAATGCCCACTCACACTCTCGCTCCAAAATGAAAATGAGGGAAATTTGTTTAAAATTCTACGCACTCGGAGGTTATTTCGCACTGGTTAAAAGTAAAAGTTGTTGGTTGAAACAAATGTAATATTCAAAACCAAATTATGAAAGACATGATTTGTTGAAATTATCGTAAGATAGTCAGAAGTGACTTTAATACTTGTCGTTGAAGGAAAACAGATTTGAAATTATGCGTCATGACCTTGTCGTCGATAAGGGCGACTACCCACGCTGACATGAAATATCGTTAAAGATTTGAAAATGTTGAAAAGTAGATTTATAAAATCCGGACATTACTGGTAAAATACAAGCGAACATAAACAGTGTCGCGAAGATTTAAACAATTTGAATTCGCGATGGCTTATTGGTTTTCTTGAAAGAGAAAAAATAATTTACATCGCATCGAAATACGTAATTGAGATGGCTCCTCAGAGCAAGGTTTGAATTACACTTGTAACGTGAAAAATATCGAAAATTGACACATTTTACATACCAATTATATATCAAAACTAACTTACAGAATTAGATTGATTAAATACCAAAGAAAAGGACGATGATCGTAGATGTTCGTCCTTCAAAAGTTTTTCGAATTTCAGCAGCGTACTAACGAAGGTGCTATGCTTATGACGTCATTTTCCCTAAAAAAAAATATAATTTGTATAATTCCAGTATCCAAATTTTGATTGTTCTTCAAAAATTTATAATTTTGATGGTCCATGAATTGTAGAGTTGGCAGTGGGTGGGAAAGATTATCAAAGCCCGACCATGGCATATTTCGCTGCAAATTTTGAGAAGACGCCGACTGAGACGAAAAGTAGCGTCACTTTCGCAAATGCAAAAAAAGGTTCAAGTTGGGGTCACCAATGTAGGGATTTGCTGTACCCAGTATAATTACTCTCACTCCATATGTTCCCACGACTTGGTAAGGTGGTTAAACTTATAAGGCCATTTCAAAGTTAACGGCTTGCCTCATTCAAGGTATAAATACATTGGTGCGGACGCACCAGTCAATCGATGTTAACGCCAGGTCGGGTGGCTACCAACTAACTAGACGGCGGGAAGCGACGTGCCCGCTTAGTCTCGCGTTATGTGATGTAAAGTGGAAACTCTACGATTAGATTGCCGCTAGGGATATCACTAGAAGTCACTATAGAGTGACTAGTTATTTGACTGTACAAGTTGTGGTAGTGAATCCCTACATGGGTTCAAAATTAACGCCATCTAGCGGTTCCCCGGACACTATAAGTAAATAAACCTACAAATCCCTGACAGGAATTGCTTCTAAACTCTGCTTTCCCCAAATTCTCGTGAACATTAAATTTCACTCAATTTCGTGCAAATAAAGTTTCAAAATAATCAATATTTATCAGTATAAAAAGATTGTTTATACGTAATATATATATTTAAATACTAGAAGTATGATTTGTTGTGATGTAAAGAATTAATTGGCTTTGCATTTGAGATTATTTTTTAGAATCATTTTTTTTTCTCTAACAAAAAAAATTTTATAAACGACAAGCGTTCCTTGAAGAAAAAACTTCCTTATCCCTCAAAAAGACTTTTATTTATATCCTTTTTAATTCATTTGTTACTGCTTCGGAATATGAATACAGCAAAGTAACCTCAAATCAAGCAAATGGTTATTTTTCTCTTAAATCAATACTTACCAATCAAATTTTATACAACAAGGCCTGTAGATAAAAAAATTAAGGATGTCCTAAAGACGTCTTCGGGACATCCCTGCGAAACGTCATTTGGAAAATGTCTTTTGGATATCTTAGGGATGCTCTCAAGACGTCTAATGCCAGTACGAAAGATGTCGCGGGAATTTTCTATGGCTTTTAGACGCATTTAGGACATCTCTAGGACATTGGACGTCTTAGAGAGGTTAACCCAACAAATTCAATTTGACACTTCGACTAATGTCCAATTTCGAGATTTCGAAATAGTTGAAAATATTATGGTTGCACATGCGCATTGCATTTTACTGACTCTCAGCGCCACCTAGCGGTTCCCCCGGACACTAAAACATAATGCCTTCAAAACTATACATGGGAGTGCCACCACCATGGGCTGATACCTCTGTAATTACTGCAGTTGCTTTTATCTCCCTTTCCTTTTTTTATTGGTACGATAATCGCTTTTCTCCAATCGTCTGAAACTTCTCTCGTCTCGATACATAAGTTTATTAATTCGAACAACCTGTGAGGTATGTACCCCTTGTGAAAAAAAGACCAACTTAAGATCACAGTATAGGCAGGTATATTCTTGTCCCGGCAGTTTGAACCCCAATATCCCAACATTATTAGGCTCATCACGAGTCAGGAGTCAGGACCATAACCATAATAACAGAAATAGATGGCGAGATAGAGGGAGGGACAGAGTTCCATAAATACAACGGCAACTGGTTGAAGCCTCCAGATCTCATAATTAATAATAAATCATCCCAGGTTCTTTAGGACTTTTAGGTATAGCTAGTCTGTTGATACAGACAGCTATCCTTATTTAAGAGAGAGTGGTGTCTATTTCAATGCCCTAAAATTGGTGCAGGTATAGGCTGAAAAGTAAAAGACCAGAAAAAGACAAACCTGGTTTGAAACTGATCTTATAATGTGATCTTAAGTTGGTCTTTCTTCTCACGAGGGACTCGCCACCGTATTTAAGCATTTCAGTCTTTTAAAGCGTCTACTATCCCGTCTATAACATATAGCATTTCACCTTTGCTGTTCTTATGCTGACAAACTCTGTACTTTTACTTTCCCTCAACTGTTTATATAATAGTTTCATAGTTCCTTCAAAGTAGTTTTGTATTTTGTTCTCTTCCTCTGTTCTGATTTTCTCTTTACTCTCTTTCACTAGTCGTTTAACCTTCCTCTTTTTCCGTTTTTAATCATTTTTGAGCCTACACGGAAAAAAATACTCGCTTAAATTTTAAGTGACTATTTTATAACTCCTGAAAAAAGAGAAAAGTCTGGTGAGATTTCAGCGCATTCAATTAAGGGCATGTGATACTTAGAAAGTTATCGATTTTAGCAGTGTTAGGTTCCCCCGGCTTTTTTCCTACAATAATAAAGATTTTGCCTTAAAAATTTGGGAAATGATAGCGAACATGCTAACGGACGTCCCCGAACTCTTCTTTTGTAGAATAATTTGAAAAAATTTAATTTTGCTAAATTTTATTCATGTGTGTGTATTTTGAGGTTATGTGTACTGACAGCATCGTGCACAAACAAAAAATTTGTATTCAGCAAAATAATTTTTTTTTGTTATAATCCCTCAAAAAAGATTTTGGGGATGTCCGTTATACTATTCTATAGCACCTCCGAATTCAGTTTTGAAATTTTTTAATTTTTGTGGTCAAAAACCCGGGGGAACTGAACCTGATTTACCACAGGCCGGAGTATCACATGCCCTTAAATAGTAGAAGCAAAGTCAGTTAATTTTTAAAAACAGAGTCACTGGAAAAGGTCTACTAATTCTTATGAAAAAGTATTTCAAAAACCAAGCGATCGTTTCTGATAAATCATGAACATTTCTCTTGAGTTTAAATGGCAGTCATATAATTTTAAAGCAATGAGATTCAAGAAAATAGTTTATTAATTATATTGAAGAGTGATTTTAGATTTTATTTGATCGTAAACGACTTTTTATATAACTTGTGAAAAAGAATTTAAGAAATGAGTAAGCGAAGAATTGAGAATACCGGCTTATAGAATTCCGTTGACCAGTCACTGAAAACTATGAAATGCGCAGTGGACGTTTATCCGTAGCACCGCGCACGTTGCGCGTTTTGCCCATCGTGCGTGTGTTTGTATGCTTGCGAGCGCTTGTTACTTGTTAGCCATCGTGTGATGTGAAGTTATATATGTATGTTATTAATTATAATAATTTTTATTGTAAATCTGTGTTATTTCTTCAACCTAAAACAATTATTTTGTATTAAATCGTCAGGATATTCAACATAATTTTATTTTCTTGCAGGGTATTTGCTAGGTCGGGAATTTTCTTTGATTGGGAAACGACAGGGGATTTATTTTCTAATCAAGATTATTTTTTTAATTCTTAGTTCTAATAGAAAGAGCTATTTGTTTGCGTTAAATGCAACTTCATATTATATTGCATAATATGAGATTCAACGAGATCATTTGAAAGTCTTTAACTAGACTTTGATTCCAATTGAAATTTTAGAGGTCATTCGCTTCCAATTTTAAATATTTTTTAATTGTAAAGACTAATTGTCGAATCGGGGCAGAATTTGAAGTGCTTTCCGGAATCTTTTACTCTAAATTATTGGAATTTAAGAAATTAAATTCAAAGTGAGTAAAAATTTAAATTCTACTCTAATATCCGAACCTTAAATCATAAAAATATGTCGTTGATATTATTTAACAATTTTTCGTTTTTAACTTTTAGTTTTTCATTTGCATTTCCTAAATGAAGTCGAGATATTTTTTTTTTTAAATTCATTTATAAAAAAGACTTTTTGGGACTTTAAATAGTTCACCTTTTAGCAATCACACATATACTTATATAATTATTCTTTATTATTTAAATAATAAAAAAGTACGTGGCAGCATAAAAAAATGTATAAAGATGTATAAATGTACAAAAAAAATTGCATGCCTATTTGAAGCAAGATATTTAGGTAAGAGGAATTGAAGAACAAAATTTTAAAAATTTTCATTGAGAAGGGAGTAAGCACACGTACCGAAAAAATCCGTCTATTCAACCGAAATTTCAGTACAAATAGACCTTTATCCAGCTCCCTCTATTCGTACCGGAAAAATGCGGCTATTTGTACCGACATTTCGGTACATGTAGCCAAGGCCTATTGAGAATGTATTGCATTTTATAGAAGGATACTTAAAAAATTAACAATTACACATTTTTAAAGTAAAAAATTAGGAATGCAAGGACGAAGCACGTAAATATTTTTCATCCGACCACCGTGAGACTCGGGTCATTTTCAGCCTAAAAGTTCCTGCACTCGAATTTTCTTCACAGAATTCGTTTTCCTTCTGATTTCGAAGTATTTCATATTCAAAAGGAAAATAAAGCATCAATTGAAAACCGTGCGTTTTTTAGAGGTTTTTCTATAGCAGACATTTTTTTTTGTCACTGATGTTATTAAAGCGCTTTTGCGTTCGACTGTTCTTCATTATTTATCAGTTTCAGATAGTTATTAAGCGGCTAAAATCTTTTTATAAAAAAGTATCGAGCCCTTTTTGAAATAAGTAAAATTCAATTATTAGCTTTGCATATTTTAAATTATTGTTTTGATAGTTATTCTACATTCAAAACTGAGTAAAGGAGTTTGATGAAAAATTAGATGAATTAAAAACTGCGTTTTATGGAAGTTTTTGCATATCAGAAAATCGTTTTTTGTCATTAAGGTTATTAAAACATTTTTGCACTTGACTGTTCTTTATTCTTTATCACTTTTGGATCATTTGTGAATGTTTTAAATATTTAACAAAAAAAGCATTGACCCTTTTCTGAAATTTGCAAAATTCAATTCATTGTTTTATATATTTTAAATTATGGTTTAGGAAGTGCTATTTCACATTAAAAACTTTGTAAGAAAGTATTAGAAAATAACACAGCCACAAAAAAAATCGTTTTTCGGGCCTGGAGGGTAGACCATGTTGACTATATGTTTTTTGGGTCACTGAATCCGAATCCGAGGTCCAAAAAAATTCCAGCACGTCACGGTTCCGACATAACCTCCTAAAACCTCATAAAATTTCATTTTCTCAAGTCCGGGGGTCAGATCATGTTTATTATATGTTTTTGCGGACCCTGAATCTTAATCCGAGATCCAAAAAACCCCAGAATGTGAGGGTTCTGACATAACCTCAAAAAACATCATACAAACTTTTTTTTTTAGTCCGGGGGTCAGACCATGTTTATTGTATGTTCTTGGGGTCGCTGAATCCGAATCGCATAAGGGAATTTTCTGCTACAAAAGGATTCCTGTTGAGATAAATGAAAATCCTCTCAACCTTGAATTTAAAAGGAAATACCATTTAGGTCAAGAAACATCCTTTTGTTACAAGAGGACATTCCCGGTAAGAAGAAAAGAATTCAAAAAAATTCAGAATCTGAATTCTCATTGATACGTGAATTTTCCTCCATCGAAAGTTCCACCATCGAGTAGACGTATTGGGACGTATTGGGAGGAATTAAAGAGTGGATGAATGCAAAAGAAAGAATAGAAAGAAAGAGAATAATGTCACTTTGAAGACGCAAAAGCTAGTCCTTTTAATCGACTCAGAAAAATTTAATGGAAGCGTATTGGGAGGAATTAAAAAGTGGAGAAATGTAAAAGAAAGAAGAGAAAGGAATTAAATAATGTCACTTTTAAGGCGCAACTGTGAATTGAAATAAATTCATTTTTTAAATGAATAAATATTGTATTACATTTATAAATTACAGGTGAAAAAAATAGAATTTGGGTAAATTATGTGAACATTTTTTTTAATAATCTGTTTAACAGAAACATATTTTGACCGATTTCATATGAAATCTGTTTTGGAACACATTTAAGTTATATTACAATGATTTTTTAATGTACGTGCATGGATTACACAAACACAAAAAAAGTATACGGAGCCAAAAAACGATCTATCCAGCATAGTCGAAATCAAATTTTTTAAATTTCCTGCCTACCTTTTTTTTGGTTTGAATTTGGAGTTTTGGCTTAGGTTGAATTTTTGCAACTTGACTGCTAAACATCTCAAACCGTTGTTAGGGTTTAGGGTAGGAGAGGAGATGTTCAGTAGCCAAATTTCAATTTGAAGGAATTAAAATGATCGAAAATATAGCATGTCAGTATAAAATTAAAAATAACCATGACAAAAAAAATTGAAATTTTCAAACTTATGTTGCACACTGAGGAATAGGAATCATGTAAGTGCACGCATTTTGTGGACGGATTAGAAAGAATTAAATTAATCTAAAATACAGCCTGTAAGTATGGAATTAAAAATAACCATGAGAGGTGTGTCTACTGCTCGCATTAAGAGGAATTAAAAACATGGAAAATATGTTCGCCTGTATGGAACACAACACAAGTGGCGTTCGTTAAGGAAATAGAAAATAATTGTTTTCGGAGATAAACCTATTCTTTCGTTGGGCACTTCTCCCGATGGAAAATTAGCACATTCAAAAAAACTAAATAATGCTCAGTCTTTCGTTTAAATATGAAAGTATTAATTTTTTTGAATTCTTCTCTTCTTACCGGGTTTCTCTGAACGGCAGACATACGTAATTCGGATGAATAAATTTCACGAGTTTCTTTGAAGATCAAAAGCCGCACGTGCTGGAGTTTTTTAAACCACGCATTCGGATCCAGCTACCGCAGAAACATATAGTAAACATGGTCTGATCCCCGGACTCGAAAAAAAACTTTTATGAGGTTTTATGAGGTTGTGTCGAAACCCTGACTTGCTGGGGTTTTTTCGATTTCTGATTCGGATTTAGCGACACCAAAAACATATAATAAACATGGTCTGGTCCCCGGACTTATACAAAAATTTTATGAGGTTATGTCAGAACCCTGACGTGCTTGGATTTTTTGGACCTCGGATTCGGATTCAGCAACCCAAAAACATATAATAAACATATGGTCTGACCCCCGGACTTGAAAAAATCAAATTTCATGAGGTTTTATGAGGTTATATCAGAAACCTGACGTGCTGGGATTTTTTGGACCTTGGATTCGGATTCAGCAACCCAAAAACATATAATAAACATGCCCAGTCAGGAATGGATCGTCGATTCAATGTCGAAACGACGTCGTTTTTCAGCGTCGAAAAATGGTCGACATTTTCGTCGATTCGACGATTATTTGTCACCGAAATCGACGTCGTATCGATGTCGATTTAACTGTCGAATCGACGTCGTATCGAGGTCGTTTTAATTGTCGAATCGGCGTCAAAATGGCTGTCGTATCGACGTCGATTGCATGGTCATTTCGACCGGTAAATTAAGTATTTGCAATTACCATGCTTGCACGCGCTGCTTGTCAAAATATATGCGTTTTTTTGGTCACTTTTATTAAGAAATCGTATTTCATTAATCCATGAGATGATATAATGGTATCAAAAAAATGTTCGGAATGTTCTAAAGACGATATATTAACTGTCCTTTAAGGTTATATACTTTTACTGAGTGGGCGTTTAAAATCGCAGTGACTTGATGAAATCAATTAGTTTTCAGAGAGTTTAAAATAATAGTAGAGTGATGAAGAAAAAAAATTTTATCATATAAAAAGCGTGGGGTGTTCGACATCAATTGTTACAGATATTTCATTAGTAACTATTTCTAAAAATTGAGTTAGTATAAAAATATATGACAAAGCAGCCCACGCTTTTTATATGATAAATTTTTTTTTGTTTATCACTTTACACGGAGAATAAAATATGGCAATAATAGTAAGAACACTAGTCATGCTTTTGTCGCAGGTTTCATTCAATTCTATTTAAGCCGTTATCCCTCGCGAAAATAGCTGGAACTTCGCCTTGCTATATTTGTAAAGAACTCACTCTATTAGAGTATGAGTTCTCTTACAAAAGAGATATTAGGCCACGCCTACTTACGAACCTAGCTTCACAGCAAGCACCGGTACGCGTGGCCTGACATCGCTTTTGCAAGAGTACTCATACTCCAAGAGGATGGGTTTTCTTACAACCGTAGTAAGGCAAAGTTTCTTTATGGTATGAGACATTTAATGCTAAAAATGTCTAACCTGATGCCAATATTGGTAGAAATTCATACCAATTTCGCACATGAAGTTCCGTGCTGTAATATTAAGAGCTCAGCCTACTATAATAGTGCGATTTTTTTCTCCGTGTACTATTATTTTAAACTCTCTGAAAACTAATTGATTTTATCGAGTTAGTTGCCTATTTATTGCTGTTGGTACAACATCTTATTATTTAAAAATTATTTCTTACTTTTTAGTTCGATCTGTTATAAAAGCGTGTTTTTAGTTTTTTTTTAAACTATTATTTAACAGTGCACATTCTATCAAATTCACAAGTCACTGCGAATTTAAACGCCAACTCAGTAAAAGTACAAAGGCTGACCAGACGTCTGGGTTTACCGGGACATGTCCCGGTTTTCGACCTCAAGTTGGGGCGTCCCGGGTTTCACTTGAAATGTCCCCAGTTTTCGTAAAAATCCCGGTTTTTCGTAAAAATTATATAAATCTATTGAGCACAAAAAAAATGATTGTCAATTGTTGTTGATTCTGTATTTTGCAATAAGAGTATAGCTATTATTAAATTATTATTAGCTATTATACTAAATTAAATTTAATAAAAAATTTTACAGACAAATATTTGGAACACCTATGGGTACTCCTATCTCTCCAACATTAGCTGATTTAGTTATGTAAGATTTAGAATCAAATGTAATAAAAAAATTTTATTTTTCTTCACACACATATTTTAGATATGTTGATGATACGTTCATTATATTACCTAAAGATAAACTAATTTACGTTTTTGAATCAATTTAATTCTTATCATCCAAGGCTTAAATTTACACATGAAATTGAAAGTAATAATTCTATTTCGTTTTTAAATATTAAAGTTATAAAAACTAATACAGGTAATATCATCACTGATTGGTTTCGTGAAAATACTTATTCTGGTAGATATTTAAATTTTCTTTCTAACCATCTAATCCTATTCTAAAAAGATGATTGAGTCGAAATCGAAATATCGTAACGCCTTTTCCGCACTTCTGATTCCTCGTGCAGTTATCGATTGTGATTTTCGACTATCGATACTTGGCGTTCAGAAATTCCGCGTCCTCATTTGAATTTGGTTTCATTAAATAATTTCATTTATGTATAATATTATTATTTACTACGATAAACCAAGAAATCAGTCATTGAGTCTAAGTCGAAAGATCGTAACGCCTTTCCCGCACTTCTGATTCGTCGTGTAGTTATCGATTGTGATTTTCGACAATCGATACTTGCCGTTCGGAAATTCGGCGTCCTCATTTGAATTTGGTTTCTTTTAATAATTTTATTTATGGATAATATTATTATTTACTATGATAAACCAATAAACAATAATGATATTAGTATGGTTTATCAGTCATATAATTACATGATTTATATTGATGGTGTAAGGGTGTATTTCCACCGAAATTTCCTTACTGGGCCACGCCCATTAATTAAATTATTCTGAAGCTAAAGAAAACTTACTAAAATTGATTGTTGGGCGCCAGGCGCACTTGCGCCAACTGGACACACAAAACTCAGTATACGGGGCGTGGGCCAGGTTTTTGCCCGGGCCAGCGTCAGCCCTTAAATGGAGGTTGTTGATAGAGTGGGGTGGGTCAGCCACATGGGAAAATTCAAGGGTTTATAAAAGACCATCTTACCCTAAATAAAAGACTGGGTTAAATAAACAAATTTGGCGTGTACATTTTATTCAAAAATAATTGGGGGAGGAAGTTAATGTACTCGAGTTAATAAGGCGGAAGTCAGGCAGGCGGAGCCATGCTGTGAAATAATACAGGTTAAATTCACGGAAATCCGGTAGCCAAGTTACAATTTTCGATAGCTCATGGCCGCGCCTGGCCTGCTAGCGAAAATACCCAAGGGGAAAAGTTTTATATGTCAGACTAATTAACGCCACTTTATAAGTTTAGGCTACACCTTAAAATTAATATAAGGCAACTATTTCGAACACATAATACCGAATGTACCATTACTAAAGCAAAATTTCTAAAATGCTATTATGCTGAGCCATTCAGCCGATACTCCAGGGGCCTAGATAACTAATTATTGGGACAATCTCATCCGATGATAGCCCACCGATATCAAAATCTAAGCAATTGTAAACCCGAATTTAATTCGACATCAAATCATAATTTCGCGAAGCGGACATTTTAGAATTTACCCGTGGTCAAAATGGCGTCGAAAGCACGCTAAGAGCACCAAAGAAAACTTAATGAGAGTGATGCACGGTTTATAGCCCGTACAAAATGCGGAAAATACGGTAACTGATTCTTTCACGAAATAATAGCAGTTTTCATAATGGGCGAAAATTTAAGATCAGCCGGTTGGCCTGGAGTCTCGAGGGCGTCCCCGTGTCCATTTTTCAAAAGCGGAAACTCAAACACAGAAAATCTGCCTAACGGAAATGGGAATTAAATCCCCTCAAAAGGACACAAGGACCCGCGAGAATCCCAAACCTCCCGGCAGCAAGAAATGGCCCTTACCTCACATACAAAGAAACTGACTCTACGTTAGAACTATTTTGTACAAAGAAAATTAAAGGGTTCCTGGAGCGGACGTGGACCTTTGTTGCGTGGCTGCGGAACGACTGAGAGCGTGGCTTGTTCGTTGTCGAGCGCGTCGTCTCACCCGCCTTCGGGGTGAGTCTCCACTGGTCGGCGCTGATTGGTTGCTTCCTCAGCACTGCCGCGTGGTTGGTGCTATGCCACTTGACTCGTTCTCTGCCGTGCCGCCAAAACGAAAGAGGTATCGGGACGGCTCAAGTGACGGCTGTAACTAATTAAAAATCTCTGAGTGTGGATCCGAAGTATTTCCGGTAAATGAGGAAGCTCTCGTTCTCTCTGGCACGAGAGTTGTCCGCATTTGGCACAGCCACGACAACAAATCGTGGACAACCAGACCTGATTCGCATCCCATCGCGGGAGTCTTAAGTTGGCTGCTTTCTCGGTCAGTGCCGTAGAGTCGAGGGCCCTGTTAGGGGATGTGAGGACTTCCTCCCTCATAAGGATTACTGGTGCAGACCAAGGTATAGCTCCAAGGCTACTAAGTTCATTCCCAAAGCCTAGGGAAAAATAATCCGGAGTCATTCCTAGCTCTGGAGGCATCCAAGGTTTCCAGCCAGGTTCCGGGACTATTGGAGACAGCAAACGGAAAGGCGGGAACTAGATTCAAAACGAGAATCTCAATTCTTAATTAACGACGGCAGCAAGAAAACTTCAGTTCTCTGGTGCACTCAGAGTTCCAAAATCCCTCGATGTCCCCCGTAGATTGAACGTCGAGGCAAGGGTCATGGTAAACAAAAATAACGGAACGAAAAATTAATCCTGAATTCTTAAATCTAACTTAAAATATGCCCCTGGAGTGTCGTGCCACGCAGCGGAGGGTACCCAATGTCAAATAATAAGTAAATAAATGCTGAATTTCCAGGTTAAAATTTTGCCTTGTTACAATGGTTATATTTTGTTAATTATGGTTTCATGGTCCAGTACTACATGTCGATCTTTTTCCGGTTGTAACAACAGCTGAGCAGCAGTGAGATTCCGATAGCGTGTCGAAAATCGAACGGTCCTCTTTTTCTAATGTATGGAGATAGAAAGAGAGGTTTGTTCGATTTTCGACTTCGAAACAGTCTCTGAGTCCCACTGCAGGACACAACATTTTTTGAAACGTGTCGGTTTTAATAGTTTCTATTAAAAAACGTGTTCGGTTCTTAGTTTCGATTGAAAAACGTGTAAAACTTCTTCGAAACGCGTTGCTTTTCTCGATTAAAAACGGAACTGCTACTTTCAAAAATTCTTCGACACGCGTTGATTTTTCCAATATTCAAAACGGAAGTGCTACTTTTGCTCTGATTTCCTGTTCCGGTGGAGAAAGCATACAATTTAGAAACACGTGCACGTGTTGGTTAATCGGTTGTTTTGAAATATAAATTTGTTCTATACGTGTCGGCTTTTGTGATTAAATATGACGTCATTAAAATACTCTTACACTACGGAAGAGGAGATAAAATCTTTCCAGATGCACGACAAAATGGTGTAAGTACTCTCTATATATTATTCTTAATGTATATTATTTCGTTCACCAATACCGTATCTTCGATTCGTCAATCTAACCTCGAAAAAAGTTGATTTACTCTTCCGTTTTTTTTAAGTTTGAAAGATTTTTATTTTATTTGAGGTCAGATTGACCACATTAGATTTTTGAGGTTAAAGCCGCTATATGGAGTGCAAGAAATTATCAATCTACAATATTCTTTTTGGCATTCTAGCCTGAAAAAAATGTATTTAACACTCGCGACTTTTCAGAGTGTAAATAGTTTTTTTTCTCCTTTTCGGCAATCTAACCTCGAAAAAGTTATTTTACATTCGTAACGATGTCGTGAAAACATCGCTAAATTTTGTGTACACTGGGCATATAATGACAAAACATTCAAAATTTATTTTATCGATGATTTTCAGAGAGGTGACAGGTTTCGTCGATGCCATTGACGGCGTGAAGAACGTTAATATCAAAGGTGCACCGAGCTCATTGTTTTCGTTTGTAGTAAACAATGGCAGTACACATCCCAGCAAAAAAAAAAAGAAGAATTGGTACGGATTGGGGCGAATTACCATTTTCGTAATGCGTGTGAATCCCGTTTTCTAATTCGTTCAAACACATTGATACGCATTTAGATGAATTGAGACAGCGCGAATTAAATGCGTGTGAATTCATATAAATGCGTCGTCAAGGTCAATCAGAAAAAAAATTAATAAAAAGTGCGTGCGTCGGGACTTGAAACAGCGATACTTCGTGTATCAGTATAGAGTACCCGCCACTGAGCCACGAGACAATTTACTAAACATTGACAATAAATTCTATATGCCCCGCACGTTGGTTTTCCTGTTACTGATTAAATTGTATAAATCAACACTTGCTGAAATTCGCCGTGACGCATTGGGGCGAATTCAAGTGTGTATTTTACGCTCACGAATTTAGACGCATTGACCAATGTTGAAGCGTTTGCGTGCTGACGCATTGAAGTGTATTCGCTGACTTTAGACTTTTGCACCGTATTTGTACGTATAGAAAGATTCCAAATTGAAATACCGTCTGCACGAATTTACATGTATTGGCACGTAGGTCCAATGCGTCATTGTCGCAAAGCGGTATTTGCAGGGTGTCTTAGTCTTTTCAATTCAATTCGTATCAATACTTTCTTTTTTGCTGGGATCCCATAAGAGCAAAAGAATTTTCTGGAAAAGTTCAACTAAGAAATGTGAGTATTATTTTTGTTTTTGAGATTTAAAATATTTTCAAACTTTATAACTTTACACTCATTTTTTGTTTGTTAGAAATGTGAGCATTATTTTTGTTTTTAAGATTTAAAATGTTTCCAGACATTAAAACTTTACACTCATTCTTCGTTTCTTAACATGCGCATGATTCA
>CAKNXH010050259.1:0-27220 GCA_932178445.1 Andricus quercusramuli
TATAATTCTTTTTTGAGATTTCTCCCAGTATTTTGAATCGCTTGGCTGGAAATTAGGATTTTCTATTTTTCCACAGTATTTTCGATAAATAAAACTAAAATAACAAATCCTATCAAAAAATGGGCACCATACATTTTTTTTAGGACTTCTCAAAACTTATAATTGCTTTTTGAGATTTCTCCTGTATTTTGAATCGCTTGGCTTAAAATTTGGATTTTCTATTCTCCCACAGTATTTTCGATAAGAAAAACTAAAATAACAAGTCCTATAAAAAAATAGTTTAAATAACCATTTTTTTTTTCTTTTCAAAGCTTATAATTCTTTTTTGAGATTTCTTCCTGTATTTTCAATCGCTTGGCTTGAAATTTGGATTTTCTATTTTTCTATAGTATTTTCCATAACTGAAACTAAAATGACAATTCCTATAAAAAAAATTGTTACAATAACAATTTTTTTTCTTTTCAAACTTATAATTCTTTTTTGAGATTTCTCCCTGTATTTTGAATCGCTTGGCTCGAAAGTAGGATTTTCTATTTTTCCACAGTATTTTCGATAAATAAAACTAAAATAACAAATCCTATCAAAAAATGGGCACCATACATTTTTTTCAGGACTTCTCAAAACTTATAACTTCTTTTTGAAATTTTTTCCGGTATTCTGAATCGCTTATTGACTCGAATTTTTGATTTTCTATTTTCCCACAGTATTTTCGATAAGGAAAACTAAAATAAAAAATCCTATCAAAAAATGGTTAAAATAAAAAGTTTTTTTTCTTTTCAAAGCTTACAATTCTTTTTTGAGATTTCTCCCTGTATTTTGAATCGCTTGGCTTGAAATTTGGATTTTCTATTTTTCCATAGTATTTTCGATAACTGAAACTAAAATGACAAGTCCTATTAAAAAATGGTTAAAATAACTTTTTTTTTCTTTTCAAAGCTTATAATTCTTTTTTGAGATTTCTCCCTGTATTTTGAATCGCATAGCTCGAAATTTGGATTTTCTATTTTTCTACAGTATTTTCCATAACTAAAACTAAAATGACAAGTGCTATCAAAAAATGGTTACAATAACAATTTTTTTTACTTTTCAAAGCTCAGAATTCTTTTTTGAGATTTCTCCCTGTATTTTGAATCGCTTGGCTTGAAATTTGGATTTTCTATTTTCCCACAATATTTTCGATAAATAAAACTAAAATAACAAATCCTATCAAAAAATGAGCACCGTACATTTCTTTTAGGTTTTCTCAAAACTTATAATTCTTTTTTGAGATTTCTCCCTGTATTTTGAATCGCTTGGCTCGAAATTAGGATTTTCTATTTTTCCACAGTATTTTCGATAACTGAAACTAAAATGACAAGTGCTATCAAAAAATGGTTAAAATAACAAATTTTTTTTCTTCTCAAACTTACAATTCTTTTTTGAGATTTCTCCCTGTATTTTGAATCGCTTGGCTCGAAATTTGGATTTTCTTTTTTTCCATAGTATTTTCAATAAATAAAACTAAAATGACAAGTCCTATCAAAAAATGGTTAAAATAACAATTTTTGTTCTTTTCAAAGCTTACAATTCTTTTTTGAGATTTCTCCCTGTATTTTTAATTGGGTGGCTCGAAATTAGGATTTTCTATTTTTTGCACAGTATTTTCGACAAATAAAACTAAAATAACAAATCCTATCAAAAAATGGGCAACATGCATTTTTTTAGGACTTCTTAAAACTTATAACTTCTTTTTGAAATTTTTCCCGGTATTCCGAATCGCTTATTGGCTTGAATTTTTGATTTTCTATTTTCCCACAGTATTTTCCATAAGAAAATCTAAAATAACAAATCCTATCAAAAAATGGTTAAAATAACAATTTTTTTTACTTTTCAAAGCTCATAATTCTTTTTTGAGATTTCTTCCTGTATTTTGAATCGCTTGGCTTGAAATTTGGATTTTCTATTTTTCCATAGTATGTTCGTTAACTGAAACTAAAATGACAAGTCCTATAAAAAAATTGTTAAAATAACATTTTTTTTCTTTTTAAACTTATAATTCTTTTTTGAGATTTCTCCCAGTATTTTGAATCGCTTGGCTCGAAATTAGGATTTTCTATTTTTCCACAGTATTTTCGATAAATAAAACTAAAATAACAAATCCTATCAAAAAATGGGCACCATACATTTTTTTCAGGACTTCTCAAAACTTATAACTTCTTTTTGAAATTTTTTGCGGTATTCTGAATCGCTTATTGACTCGAATTTTTGATTTTCTATTTTCCCACAGTATTTTTGATAAGGAAAACTAAAATAACAAATCCTATCAAAAAATGGTTTAAATAAAAAGTTTTTTTCTTTTCAAAGCTTATAATTCTTTTTTGAGTTTTCTCCCTGTATTTTGAATCGCTTGGCTTGAAATTTGGTTTTTCTGTTTTTCTATAGTATTTTCCATAACTGAAACTAAAATGACAAGCGCTATCAAAAAATGGTTGAAATAACCAATTTTTTTTCTTTTCAAACTTATCATTCTTTTTTGAGATTTCTCCCTGTATTTTGAATCGCTTGGCTCGAAATTTGGATTCTCTATTTTTCCATAGTATCTTCGATAACTGAAACTAAAATGACATGTGCTATCAAAAAATGTTTAAAATGACAAATTTTTTTTCTTTTCAAACTTATAATTCTTTTTTGAGATTTCTCCCTGTATTTTGAATCGCTTGGCTCGAAATTTGGATTTTCTATTTTTCCATAGTATTTTCAATAAGTAAAACTAAAATGACAAGTCCTATCAAAAAATGGTTAAAATAACCATTTTTGTTCTTTTCAAAGCTTATAATTCTTTTTTGAGATTTCTCCCTGTATTTTTAATTGCTTGGCTCGAAATTAGGATTTTCTATTTTTTTCACAGTATTTTCGACAAATAAAACTAAAATAACAAATCCTATTAAAAAATGTGCACCAGACATTTTTTTTAGGACTTTTCAAAACTTATAATTCCTTTTTGAGATTTCTCCCTGTATTTTGAATCGCTTGGCTCGTAATTTGGATTTTCTATTTTTCCATAGTATTTTCAATAAATAAAACTAAAATGACAAGTCCTATAAAAAAAATTGTTCAAATAACAATTTTTTTTCTTTTCAAACTTATAATTCTTTTTCGAGATTTCTCCCTGTATTTTGAATCGCTTGGCTCGAAATTAGGATTTTCTATTTTTCCACAGTATTTTCGATAAAGAAAACTAAAATAACAAATCCTATTAAAAAATGGGCACCATACATTTTTTTTAGGACTTTTCAAAACTTATAATTCCTTTTTGAGATTTCTCCCTTTATTTTGAATCGCTTGGCTCTGTTAAGTCGTAACGTTAGAAGTTTATTTTTATCTTTCTTACTGTTCTGTCGATTTCTGAAAATAGGTAATTTCTTAACCCTCGTAGAAATTTATATCTGCGAAACTGATGCATTGTACTTTGCACGTTCTAGCAATTTAACCATTCAAATTCTAAACCTCTCTTCCTGCTAAAACTCCTTGCTACGTTCATATTGTCTCCAGATTGCAGTTACACCTTAAGCCTATTTACCGAGCAGCCTAAACGTCCTAAACTCTAGAAATGCTGACCCTATCATAAACCGATCCGCCGCATCGCATTTACGATATTTTGAAAATTCTGGTCTGCAGATGTTCGCAACTTTCAAATTGCTACGTCACAAATTTGGGTGTGTCCAAATTCTCCTACCTCCACTTTCCTCAGCCAATAGCGTATAAGCACTCCACTGACCCAACATCCCTTCTTCAAATTTTGTACTTCGGCAATGCACTCTCTTCAAAATTGTCTTCAGATAATAACCGAATACCGCCGTGAACAGATCTTTTATACGCTTGTCTGCTAACTTGCAATTTCATACCCATTTTCTTGTTTGAATAAACTATTTATACGTTTCTTTAAATGTGGGTGTTTTCACTGAACTTGAACAATTGAAAAATTTCCTATTTCCTATTTTTTTTCTGCATGTTTTGCCTCGTCCACAAAACATTTTGGTCCTTCGAAAACCGGATTACTTATCGCGTGTGATACAGATTCTCGTGTGTGATAAGTTTTTTGTGCTTATAGTGCGAATGCAAAACGTTGAACAAAACTTGTGTAGCACTAATCAGGACGATAAGCGCAAATCAGAATTCAGTGCAATACAGTGAACACTAAAGTGACTTAGTGAACAGTGGCTTCTGTTATCCCTTTGAACAGCAGCGAAGGAGACTGAGCCAAGCAGTGGTTATATGTGTTACGATTAACTGAAAAAATCGTCAATACATTCTGACACAGTTGATTCTAGATAAAGAATTCTCGATTATCCGAATTCGAGATTCTGGATGGAAGCAGCAGTACAATTTCAACAAGACGATTGATTCACGGCGAAGATCAGGAGCTGTCGTTCAGCAGCAAGCAGCGTCCAGATCCAGTTCCAGATGCATCCAAATCAGCAATAAAAAAGAGATCATCAGAAAGGAGTTCATCGCAGCAGAGACAACGAAGTGGCCAGCTCATCATCGGTAAGCGAGTTCTTGGCACCACCAATATTCCTGTAATTACTTGTTCCTTCATTCTTATTATTTGTGTCTTTCAGTTTAATTTCAATTTCGTACGGTTCAAAGATTAAATCAGTTACAATGGCTGAAACCGAAATAAAAGAATTAAATATCAAACGCGGAACTATAAAGCGCATTTTAACAAATACCGAAACAATGTTAACACAAATAACAAGTGCAACGGACTTAGCCTCTCTAGACCTCGAATAGCGGTTAGAAAAACATAAAGACACTTGGTCAGAATTTGAGTCAATTCAAACGCAGCTAGATCTTTTAATAACAGATACGGCAGAAGTAGCCAAACAGATAGATGAACGCACTTCATTTGAAAACAGATTTTTTACCATTTCCGGAAAAATTAAGAAATTGTTAACTTCAAATCCAGATTTGAGATTTAGCACAATTTCAAGCTTAAGTGTGAACAGTTTAGAAGCAGGGTCGGCCGCGCCTGTCCGAACTGTCGAAACAACTCGCAGTTATAAGCTGCCATTTCTAAATTTACCCAAATTCAGCGGGAAATACGAGATGTGGTTAGGTTTCGCTGACACATTTAAAGCACTGGTTGACAGCAACACTAAGATTCAAGATGTTGAAAAATTAGTTCATTTAAAAAGCTGCTTAGAAGATGAAGCATCAGATTTGATCGCGTCGATTGAAACTTCTTCGGAAAATTATAAAGTCGCTTGGAAACTACTGCAAGATAGTTATGACAATAAAAAAGTCATAATCGAAAGTCACGTTAAATCAATCCTCGATTTACAGCCTGTTTTAAAAGAATCTCCCGTCCGCGCGTTCCTCGATCATCTACAGAAACACATTCGAACGCTTCGCGCGCTAGGCGAATCGGTTGATAGTTGGGACACCTTATTGATTATTATCGTAAAAAATAAACTCTCGTATCAGCTTCGCGAAAAGTGGGAAGATTTAACAAGTGAATCCGCGGTTCCCACAATGAAACAATTCTTGGAATTTTTGAAACGTCGAGCTCAATTCGACGAAATGAAATTCACTCAATTGCCGTATAGATCACAATCGAAATCAGAACCAAAGTCAGATTTAAAATACGATAATAAGCGCGCGCATCAGAATAATAAAAAGTCGTATCCGCAACATGCATATCTCGCGAATTCCAGCAAGCTCCGTTGCTACCACTGTCAAGGTGAGCACAGTATTTATTCGTGCGATAGCTTCCTAAAACTATCTATTAAAGAGCGTACTGATTTCGTTAAAAAATCGTCTCTTTGCTTTAATTGTCTTCACCCCAATCATCAGCTCAGCGATTGTCGTGGTGGAGTCTGCAGAAAATGTGGAAAGCGCCACAATTCACTGCTGCATACCGACTTTGAGAAAACCGAAAATTCCGAGAAAATTAACTGCAAGTCTTCGATTCAGAACAGGCACGTTCGGACAGCGTCGCATGATCTGTTATCCACCGCCCTCGTCGATATTTTTGACAGTGAAGGCAAACTTCATACGTGCAGAGTATTGTTAGATAATGGATCTCAATCCAATTTTTTGTCTGAAAAAATGGCACGGCTCCTAAAATTAGCGACTAGGACTGAGGATATCCCTGTAAAAGGATTAGGTTCTATGGCCACAGACATAAAAGCTTCCGCAACCGCGCGTATACGATCGCGTTTTAACCGGTTCGAGGAAAGAGTTACATTCTTACTTGTACCGGAAGTTTTAAATCCCTTACCTGCGATCTACATTGATCGAAAGTCACTGCAAATTCCAGCTAATATAAGACTTGCGGACCCTGAATTCCATAGGCCATCAGAAGTTCATGCGTTACTTGGCGTTAAATTATTCTATAAACTTCTGTGTGCAGGGCAAATGAAATTAAAGGGTCACGAAGCCGTTTTACAGAAAACGCATTTAGGATGGATAGTTGCTGGTGAAGTCCATCTGAATTGCGCGAAATCACAGCAAGTCACGTGTAATCATTTGCAAACAGCAAATCTGTCTGAATCCGATGAGCTTACACGATTCTGGGATATCGAGCAAGTTCCTATTAAGAAACGCTTATCCTATCAGAAAATGGTGAAAATAACAATTTTTTTCTTTTCAAAGCTTATAATTCTTTTTTGAGATTTCTCCCTGTATTTTGAATCGCTTAGCTCGAAATTTGGATTTTCTATTTTTCTATAGTATTTTCCATAACTGAATCTAAAATGACAAGTTCTATGAAAAAAATGTTTAAAATAAAATCTTTTAAGACTTTTCAAAACTTGTAATTGCTTTTTGAGATTTCCCCTGTATTTTGAATCGCTTGGCTCGAAATTTTGATTTTCTATTTCTCCATAGTATTTTCAATAAATAAAACCAGAGAAGCCCAGAGAAGCACCAAAGTTATTAATTCACTGGTTATCCGTGAAAAACTGCTGGTAAGTTGCCTTTATTGTTTGAAAATTAAATTTATTAACGCATACGCATTCTCTCGATTTAATTTTAAAAAAAATTGTTCATTATCATCAAGAGTTGTTTTATAAACATTCTCCACGAAGCAACTTTAAAACAAAATAAGGGCAAAAGTTCTATGACACCAAATTGATTTTTTTTTTCGAAAACTATTGATTTTAGAGCAAAATGTTGAACACATAATAGTTTCAATTTTTTAAGATCTTTAAGCCTGTTTTAAAGTGTATTATGAAAAATGAATACCTTTCTTCATAAATTAGAAAAACTACAATGAACTTTTTATTTTCATCGTAAAAAACTAGTTTCACTCTTAAACTGTGGACTTCATGAAAAAAATGTTTTGCACATAACAAATGTGAAATTCATTGAGTCATCTATTTTGTTGAAAATGCAATATTTTTACTTGAAATGTTAGGAATTGAAAGCGTTTCAAATTAAATCATACAAAAAGGTGCTTTGTCCAAAACTAGAACATCTCAGGCCCTGATACTTAAAATAGTTTATAACTTTATGGAAATTCCGAATAATAAAATTTCCGACAGAAAATTGCCGAATTATTAAATACCCGAACTAGAAAATTCCCGAATATGAACAATTGAAATATTTTTTCATAGACAAAATTATTTGTGATATAGTTTTGATTGTAATAATTTAATTAATTTTATAAATGAATACCAATTTTAATTGGGTAAATTCGGGAATTTTCCAGTTCGGATATTTTATAATTTAGCTTTTTTTTGTCGGGAATTTTATTGTTGGGGAATTTTTGAATTCAATAATATTCTAAACTGTTCGGGAATTTAATTATTCTGAAATTTCATAATTCAGGAATTTGCCAATTCGGAAGTTGTATCATTGAGAAATTTTATTTTTCGGAAATTTTACAGTGTCGGGAATTGTATTTTTTGGGATTTTTCTGTCGCCCCGTAACAAATGCTCTTATTTTCAATTCTAGACCTTCCAAATTCAATACATTTCAAATGTAGATCATAAGAATTATATACATTGTAACTTGTCAAGATAAAAAACTCTTTAATTTCTAAGATTTAAAATGAAAAATTCTTCAATTTTCGCGATTTCTAATTTTTAATTCTTCAATTTTGAAAATTTAGAATTGAAACTTCTCCAATTTTAGAGATGTGTGAATGAAAATTCTTAAATTTTGATGTTTTTGGAAGTCAAAACTCAAGTTTTCAATTATAAATATTCTAAATTCGAGAAATTCCGAATTAAATGTACATCATCAAAATTAAAAAATTGTTAATTTTAAAACTTAAAACTTGTATAATTTTCAATGGTAAATGTTTAAATTTCAAAACTTTTCAATAGATTAGTCCAATTTTGAAGATTTACAATGAAAAATTCTTTAATTTGAACGATTCCCAATTTGAAAATCTTTAAATTCCATTTTTTTCAATTGTGGATTCTTCAATATTTAATGTGTATAATAGAGAATTGAGAAATTTTAAATGCTTTTTGTTTGGAATAGTTTATTTTTCAAGATTTACATTTGAAAGGTATTCAGGTCGAAAGTTACAATGTAAAATTCTCGCGTTTTGAATATATAGAATTGCAAACTATTAAATTTTCAAGATTTATATTTTAAAGGTATGGAGTTTACAATTCTTCAGTTTTAGTGATGTATAAATGAATTTTCTCAAGTTGTGATGATTTTGATTTACATTTCCAAAATAAAAAAGTTTTCAATTTCAAAGATTTACAATTCAAAGTTCTAGGTTTTTGAAAAGTTACAATTGAAATTTTTGGAATTTTTAAGGTAATTATTTTTATATATCATCTTCAAAATGAATTAAAAATTATAAGTCTATAGAATTGAATAAATTTAAATTGTAAACCTAAGAAATTAAACTATTAAAAAAACATGCAAGATGTTGAAACATGAGATATTGAAAAATCTTAAATTGAAAATATTCATAATTATTGAAGAATTAAAACTGGCAAATTGCTAAAATTGAAGAATTTTCAATTGCAATGTTTTCAAACTGAACTATTAAAAAAAAAATCAAATTAACGCACATGTAAAATATTTAATTTTCAAGATTTATATTTTACAGGTATGATCATTTTCTTTTTTTTCTTAATAGTTCAATTTTGGTAATTTAAAATTTAAAATTCTTCAATTTTAACAATTGGCGATTCGAAATTCTTCAATTTTGAATATTTGCATTTGAAGACTTTTCAATATTTAATGTATACTATAGAAAATGATGATTTGAAATACATATATTCCATTCTATAGATTACCAAATTTTTAATTCATCTTGAAGATTATAATATAATAATAATATTTAGTTCTCGGTTCTTTCAATATTGTTTTGTCTGTTAATCTTACAATAAATATTTATATAAATATTCATCCAGGAATTAGAATCAGGTACTTTATCGTGACGTAATCAAGCCAACCACAAATAATGAACAATTTTCCCATATAAAAACAATACAAATTCTATACGAGAATATTCCCCGATTTTAAATTCCCGAGAAAAATTGAGTTTGTGAAAATGAACAAGTGTGGTGCACAGCGTCAGGTAACGACTTCATTATCCATCATTTCGTGTGATTGTATTCCGTTGACAGACGATTAATTAAAATTCCGCCTCGGACTTAGTACCCTGCTGAAAAACCCGACGTCGGATCCTACGTCGGATCCTAATAGTTTCCTGCGTCGTAGCCGACGTCATAACCCACGTAGGATCCTACGTCGGATCCTGATAGTTTCCGACGTCGGAAACGACGTAGGAAACGTCGTCGAGTATTGGGATCGTTTCCGACGTCAGAAACTATTAGGATCCTATTCGGATCCTAATAGGATCCAACGAGATTTAAAAAAAAAAATAAAATGTTTATTTTCGGTACCGATCGTGAGAGAACTCTTTAGTGTCAAGTGTTGCGTTTTTTGGCTTTGGTGAAGGGAATCAGCGTGTGTGGAGGCAGAAAGGGCAGTGAGTGCGGAGTTCAGGTCTGAAGGAAGAAGGGTGAGTGAAGGCAAGTGTGCAAAGGGTGAAAGTAAGGTGTGAGAAAGCAAAATTAGAGCGTGCAAATTTTTCTGAGGTTAGGAGTAGAAAAATAGTTGTCTAGCAAGGGGGGGGGGGCAAGAGGTAGGCAAGTTAAGAGCGGGAAACGTCGAGGACTACCTGGTAAGGTAGGAATGCCGATCATACGAAGTCCACAAACGGGCGACAGAGGGCAGGGAATGGATGAAGCAAGGGCTGACGTTTTTGTTAGCGCGGGTGGTAGGGAGAAGGAAGAAATTGTCAGTAGCGAGGAGGAGGCGTTCGAGACACCGACCAGGGGCGGCTCGACAGAGAGAAGGGGATCAGGCACGAGCCAGAAACGAGGGAGACCGTCGAATTTACAGCGCCTCAACAGGCTAGGTAGCGCAGGCTCTACTAGGAGTCTGGACGAATGGCAAAAAAAGGTGAGCGCGACTAGCAGTGAAGGGGAAGATAAAAGAAAAAGAGAGGGAGGGGAAGATGATTCTAGAATGGACAAGGATAACAAAATAGTTAAGATCAAACGAAAAACACCAGACAGAGATAGGCGGGATGGGGGGATGTTTGAGAAGCTGGAAGCCCTCATAAAAGGATTTAGAGAGGAAACAAGGAAGAGTCTGGAAGATATGAATAGGCAGGGGAAAGAAGTTAGGGGGGAAGTGAGAAAAGTATGGGAGAAAAGTGGGAAGAGTGGGATAAACTCTGGAAAGAGGAGAAAGACAAGGTATGGGGTAAATTAGAGGCCATAGATAATAGACAGAGAGAGATTGACGAACAGACAAATAGGGAGATAAAACAACTGGAAGAACGGGTAAGCAAATTGAAAGTTAGGAATGAGCATATGGGGAAGGGACAAGAAAGAGCGGGAAAAGTAGAAGGGAGTGATAACGGGCAAAATGAGAATGAAAGATTGAAAAAGAGACTGAGTGAGATTGAAAGAAGGTTGGAAGGGGAAGAAAGGACGAAGAGGAAAAATAACATAGTAGTCAAGGGATTGAAAATAGAGAGTGAAACAGGGGAAATTGAAATCGAAAATCTACTGAGAGATATTGGATATTGGAGAGATATTGAAAAGAAGAAGGGAGAGAATTGAAGAGGATTTGACTTGGAGGGAGAGGAAAAGGAGATGGCAAATAGACCAGAGGGCATGGATAGAGAGGAAAAAGGGGCACATGGTATGGATAGAGAGAGACAGATTATGGATAAATGGGGAGGAATGGTTCTGGGACAAGGAATCAGAAGAATTAAGTAAGAAGGGAAAAAGAGTTGAGAAAGGTAGAAAAAAGGAAGATACAAAAGAGGTCAGCGATCAAGCCGAGGGGTTTCCAAAAAGCAAGGCGGAAGAAAAGTAACGAGGATAGGAGAGGGAAGGGATGGGAAAAACGTAAAAATAGCTTTCTGGAATGTGTCAGGCTTGAAGAACAAGAATGAAGGTTTTTGGCGGGAGTTAGAAAAATGGGATGTGATTATGATGAGTGAAACCTGGGCAGATGAGAAGGATTGGAAGGGGATGAAAAGGATTTTACCTGAAGGGTATGTGTGGACAATGCAAGAAGCAAGAAAGGAACACGTTAAAGGTAGAGGGATGGGCGGCATGGTCTCAGGGGTGAGAAAAGAATTGGCAGCAAAAGGGAGAAAAGAGAAGGATAGGGAGGAAAAGGATGGAACAATGGTAAGAAGGATTATAACTGGAAAAGTCAAAATAGCGGTGGTTTGTGTATATAGAAGAAGAGGGGAAGAGGAAGGTTGGAGAGTAATGAGGAGTTGGATGGAGGAAAAGAAGGAAGAGTTGGTTTTGATAGGAGGTGACTTGAATGCTTGGACTAGCGAGCAAGGGGGAGGGACTTGGGATGAAGAAGAGGAGGCCTATATAAGGAGCTCCAAATATAGGGAGATAGACAGGGAGGGGAGGAGATTACTAGAAGTAATAGGAGAAACAGGATGGTTCATATGTAATGGCAATATGAAAGGAGATGAGAAGGGAGAGATCACATTTATAGGTAAGGGAGAAACGGTAATAGACTACATCCTGGCGGAAGAAAGAATAAGGAATATGATATGCAGTATGAAGGTGGGGAATGAGATAGGGTCCGAGCACTTCCCAGTAATAGCGACACTGAAAGGTGGCGTCCACAAGCGCGGCAGAGGGAGAAAGGAAAGAGGGGGTGAAAGAAACACGAAAATAGGGAACTGGGGGGTAGATAAATTAAAAGTGTTTGAACAAAAAATGGAAAAGGAGAACGTTGGACATGAAAAGGAGGAGGAAGTAGACTTGTTGATTGAAAGGTTGAAAGGGTCGATTGAGAAGGTAAGGGATGAGATAGGTACGAAAGAAGGAAGAGAAGAGGGAAAGAGAGGCTGGTGGGACGAGAAATGCAGGGAGAGTAAGGGGAGAATGAAAGAATCTGTAAGAAAATGGAGGAAAGGAGAAATAGAGAAGGCGGAGTAAAACGGGAGAAAAAGAGAGCATGAGGAGATACTGGAAGGGAAAAAGCAAAGGGGAAAGGAGAAGTACAAGGAAGAAGTAGAAAAAGCAATTAAAGAAGGTAGGGTCTGGGAGGTGATAAACAGGGAACGAGGAGGAAGGAAGAGCGTGAATGAAGAAATAGAAATGGATGAATGAACGGAGTATTTTAAGGGTCTGCTAGGGGGAGAACAAAAAAGGATCAAAGGGGAAAATAGAAAGACAGTCCAGGGAGAAATGGAGGAAGCGAACGAAATAACAAGAGAAGAAGTGAATGAGGCGATAGATAGACTGAAAAGAAACAAGGCCACAGGAGAGGATGGTATGGAGAACGAAGCGATAAAGTATGGAGGAGAAGGGATAAGGGAAGTGATGTGGAGGATATGCAACAAGGTCTGGAAAGGAGAAGGGTGGCCAGAGGAGTGGATGACAGGGCTGGTAGTACCGCTTGTTAAGAAAGGAGAGGGTAAGAAGGTAGAAGAGTACAGAGGGATCACTCTCATGCAAGTGGGCTATAAAATATACACAGAAATTCTAAGAAAAAGGTTAGAGAATCAGATAGAAGAGAAGCAAAGTATCCCACACAACCAGACGGGATTTAGAAAAGGGATGGGGACAATAGACAACATTTTCGTACTCAACCACTTGGTTAACAGAAACTTAGGGAGAAAAAGAGGGAAATTAGTCGCTTTGTTTGTAGATTTCAAAGCAGCTTTTGACTCAGTGAATAGAAAAGTGCTATGGCAGGCAATGAAAGAGAGGGGAATAGAAGAAGGGTTGGTGGAGAGGATAAAGGCAATTTTTACTGAAACCAGGATTAGGGTGAAGATACGCGGGGAAAAAGGGAAGGTTTTCTGGACAGGAAGAGGTCTAAGGCAAGGGTGCCCGTTGAGTCCACTACTTTTTAATTTGCTGCTGGCAGACCTAGAGGAGAAGCTAAAGGAGAAAGGGAAAGGGGGGACGATCCTGGGTAATAGCAAACTATACTCCCTAGCATACGCGGACGACGTAGTTCTAATAGCAGACGATGAGAAGGGGATGAACCTAATGATAAGAATTTTTGAAGAGTACGTGGGAACAAAAGAACTGATGGTGAACGTAGGGAAGACCAAGGTGATGTGCTTCAGAAGTAGAAAGACCAAAATAGGTTACGTTTGGAAGATGAACGGACAAACAGTGGAAAGTGTGGAGGAGTTCTGTTACCTAGGTTTTTGGTTTGAGTCAGGAGGGGGAAACGATTTGCAGGTGAGGAAAAGAATCGAAAGTGCGAGTAAAGTAATGGGCCAAGTATGGGGTATAGGAAAGAGAAGGTTCAAGGACGATTGGAGAATGAGGGTTTGGTTGCTTGATGCGTTGGTTTGGGCGGTGTTGTGTTATGGAGTGGAGGTTTGGGGATGGAAGGAACATAGGAAAGTGGAAAGCATACATCAGAGATTTCTGAGATGAGTAATGGGAGTTAGTTGAAGTTGCCCAGGATACATGATAAGGGAAGAACTAGGAAGGGAAAAAATGGTAACTAGACAAATTAAGAGAGCCTGCAGGTTTGAAGAGAAGCTTAAAAGGGGAGAGGGAAGCAGAATAGCACAAGTATGCTTAGACGAAGTTCGGAACAAGGAGACGAGAGGCAATTGGGGAAATTCGAAATGGGAGGAAGAAAGGAAAAAAATGAGGAGTGTTTGTGATATACAGGAAGGGGTTCTGAATTGGCAGAACATTGAATTAGAGCTATTAGTAAGACAAGGAGAAGAGAGATGGAGAAAGATTATGGATTCGAAGTACAATAGATGGTATATGATGGTCAAAGTGGTGACGGAACCAGAATATTTGCAAAAGATGAAAAAGGAAGACAAATGGAATAGGGTGATACGGTTTAGAATGGGAGGAGTGAGAGCTTGTAGATATTGGATGGATGAAGAGGACAATCTGTGCAGAGTATGTGGGTACGAAGTGGAGTCATGGGCACATGTGTTAGAGAGGTGTACAGGAGAGGAAGATGGACAGTTGAGTGTGGATGAATGTGTAAGATGGATTTTGGATGGTAATGGACAGGGAGTGATGTGGATGAAAAAACTGGAAGAAATAAGAGAAAGCAAGAGATCAGGGCAGAGCCAAACGGGTAATCCTGTGTAAAGGAAAGTAACCTGTGAAAATTTAAAATTTTTAAATCGGTGGAAATGCATTTGATGGTAAGAGAAAACGGAAGCCCGGGAAGATCGCTCATTGTCTGTAGTCTAAGAGTAGTACTAATATGATTGTTATTATGTAAGGCGTTGCATTAGAAAATAAGTAGCGGTTAAGGTAGACTAAGGATGAAATGTAAATATATGTACAGGGAGCGGAGGCCCTCAAACCCGTAAAAGGGAGAGTTCAAATATACATACATACATACATATATATATAATGTATATTATATTATAGTTTTGTTTATTGTTATTCTATAAATTAGGAATTAAATATGTAACAATTATTATTCCATAAACATTTTTTTAATCTCGTTGGATCCTACTAGGATCCTAATAGTTTCCGACGTCGGAAACGATCCCAATACTCGACGACGTTTCCTACGTCGTTTCCGACGTCGGAAGCTATCAGCATTCGATGTAGGATCCTACGGGGGCTACGACGTCGGCTACGACGCAGGAAACTATTAGGATCCGACGTATGATCCGACGTCGGGTTTTTCGGTAGGGTAGCGCCCTAACCTCTATTTGTTAATACAACATTCGAAAAAAGGGCAAATTTGTGGATTTCGAGGGGGAACTGATTGTTTTTTTTTATTTGTTTGTGAATTTGTTAAATATCGACTGTCGTGAGAAAGAGTTTGTTGTGACTTAGTGTGAGGAAAAGTAGTGTCAAATCTGTGAATATTGGAAGGTCGACTGCTTTCCTAAACATGGAATAAGACTTGGAATCGAGCTGTGAGGATCGTCTGCGGTTTTTGGAAGCATCAGAGAAGCTTCCCAGCCGTGCAAGGAGTCAGAAAAATGAGCAAAAGCAGGTCTCGGAATCTGCTTCTTGGCATGCTCTGGACTCTGGAGGGTGCTTCATTCCAAGAAAACGTACATTTTGGAGTGGTCTGTAGGTCTCTTTCATCACAGGTGGAGGATATTAAGGTTACTTACATTTTTAACCCTTGTTTTTAATACAAAATTCGCTTTTTTCTTGAGTTTTCAACAGTACAGAATGAAATTTCCCATTTTTATCATTTTTGAATAGGTTAGTTTTCAAAGCTTGAATTCAAAACTGTTGAAAATTGTAAGATTAATTACAGTTGAAAATGAAATTTATAATTTTCTTCTACTTTTAACTTTCTTCCCTTTTTGAAAATTGTTGAAAATTCAATTATTTCTGACGAAAAACACTGACCTAATCCAAAATTGTTAAAATATTCCTAACTTTGTTCGAATTATAAGGATTTTTATTTAAAAAATACTAATTTACCTTACAATTTTGTTTAAAATACAATTTTAACATGAAATTGTTAAAAAAAATATGAATCTTCTTTAAAAACTAATAATTTTGTTATAAAAATGTCTATTTCCGATGAAAAACTTTAACAGAATCCCAAATTGTTCAAGCTTGTAAATTCTATTATTTTAAAGAAAAATCATTGGATTTTAATCTAATCATTTTTGTTCAAAAATACAAACCTCAGATCAAACACACCAACGTACCTAAATTTGTTGAAAATATGTAAATATTATTTCAAATCTAATATTTTTTTATTAAAAATGCTAATAATTGGAAAAAACTAACATAAAATAGTTCAGAATTGGAAATCTTCTTCAAAATATTACAAATTCTCTAATTTATCATGTTTGATATAAACTATTCTTTAAATGTTTTCTATTGAAAATCGTCCCCGATTATTAAGGTTTTTAATTCCAAATTGTTTAATTCTGAACAATTTATGGAAAGTCTCTAATTTTTAAATTTTGAACTGTGATTTTTGGTGTTATAAATTTATATTATATATATATTATATTATATATTATTATATTATATATTACATTATTATATTATATTGTATCTATATTATATTAGATTTACATGAGGGTTAGGTTTTAAAGCAGCTTTAAGCTATACATTCATCACCCTTTGGGTTCTTCTGTTAACTCTGACTGCCATGTACATATCCTTCTTGTTACGAACTCAATAAGGATTTATTATTATTATCATTATTACTATTATATTCGGTCAAATATTAAAAGGCTTTCTTTTTAAAATTATGCAATTTTTAATTATTCAAATTAGAACATAATAAATAATTCTGATTTTTTCTGACATGAAATTATTCCAATTTTAATCTTTTCTATTTTGCAATTATGTATCTATAAACGATTTTAAATTGTACAATTTTGAACAATTTGAATATGAAACTTCGCATAGGTGTAGTTTTGGGATTTCAGTTCACGTTAGCGTAAGCATAGCACTAGTCTAAAAAAAAATTTTTTCATTTTTATGGAGTAACCTCGTGAATTTCGCTCCTAAGAGTAAATTGTCTATATAATAAAAGACAAATTTGACTTTTTTTTATAAAAAAGGTTCTCATCGATATTTACTGAGCGCAATTAATCTCTATGTTCTAAAATTGAACTATCTTCTCGAAAATTCTTCGTTTTTAATGAAAATAAATTGTTTTCAATTAAAAGTGCAATATTCTATTTTTGGCTGAATCTTTTTAAGTAGGAAATTCAAGTAATTGGTTAAAACAATGGGTATCTTGTCGAAAACTCCTCTTTTTTAGTAGCAGATTAATCTTCTTGGTTCAAAATTCATCTAAAATTGAACTATTTTCTTGAAAATTCTTCGTTTTTAATTAAAATGAATTGTTTTCAATGGAAAGTGCAATATTCTATTTTTGACTGAATCCGTCCGTAAACATCGTTTCAATTATGTGACACTTTCAAAAATTATTGGGGCCTTTCCGATATTCTTGAGGCTTCAATTAGAAGAAATTTGTATTCTTTTTATTCATTTTGAACATTTTTTAATGCCGATTTTGTTATATCAAATATTACATTACTCTATGACTCAGATATGTGTATCGACTCTTGAAAAAGACCCGCAGTGTTGGTCGAAACGTTGAGAATTTCCAAAGCAATAAATGTTTTATACATGTTATTTCGGATGATTTTATTTTTTGACTTTATAATTGACCGTAAGACCGAACATATTTGCTGAAATCAGCTGAAATACTTCTTGAAAATTAAAACGGTCGAAGAAAGGAAAAACAGTTTTGGATCTACTGCATCTACAATTGTTTTGTATATTTGAATCTTTTCAATTAGAAAATTGAAGTATTTGGTTGAAGCTGTGGGTATCTTGTCGAAAACTTCTCTTTTTTTAGTAGAAAATTAATCTTCTTGGTTCAAAATTCATGTTTTGCGTTAAAATGTCATCTATTTTGTTGAAATTGCAATATTTTTATGGAGTAAAGTTTTTACACTGACTATTTGAACTGAGTTCAGCTATTTGGCTGATAATTTATTTTTCTTGGTTGAAAATTTATCTTTCCGGGATAAAAGTCAAATTTTGTGTAAAATATTTGATTTTTTACCTTAAAAATTCAACTTTTTGGGTGCAAATGTATTTGTATTGTATATTGCAAATGTATTTAATAACCTAGAAACACACAAATGAAGTGTGCGGAGCCAAAAAAGCGACCTATATAGCATTGTGGTATAGGTCTAGCATAGTAAAAATCTGCATTGATTAGAATATTCTGCTTACCAGTTCTTTTTTCATTTGAATTGGAATTTTTTCTTCATGTCAAATTACCCCAAGTAGGTCACCATGAATCGAAAGTTTTTTTTTTCGCTGTAAAATAATTCTCTTTCTATAGCCCTTATATTCCGAAAGGTTTCTTCAAATTTTTTTCGCAAAAAATTTATTTTCGCACAACTTATTCACAATGAAAATTTAGTGTTACAACATGAATTTGAAAATTCGTACCTTAAATTTTTTGTTTAAGAACGTACATTCTGGACATCTTTCTTCCAAATATAAAAACATTGAGTTTCTTTGAAAAATATCAATTGTTAATAAACAAATGGAACTTTTTTTCTTTCAACAGAACATTTTTCGCGCGTTTTCTCAACATTTGTTGTGGAGAGGAATACGATAAGAAATACTTAGTAATTTCTACTATTTCAGGAAATAGGGGAGCGGCGGCGAATGTGGCGCGGTGGCTAATGTGGCGCGTTCGAGTTTTCGAATATTAACGCATTTTCTGCTTGTGGAGGTAGTTTCATTACATATATATATGTTTTCAACCTTGAATTATTAAAAAGTTGGGATAATTAAATTAATTGTATGATTTTTATGACGAAAAGTTAGTTTTGGTTATTTCGCTTGTATTGTCAGAGTAGCTAAAAACAAGTAAAAAATTACAGAAGTTTCGTGTAAACTTATACAATTTTTTGGGAATATTCTGTTTCGAGTTTCTTGAATGCTTTAAATTACAACATTTTTATTAAAATTATTGAACTTTTATGTAAAAAATCTTTATTAAATACTTTTCACATGCGACTAATATGGCGCATTAGGGACTAAAATCGGCAGGTAACTTGGCGCACAAGTTTGTGGTTTGTTTTGCTCGGGGAATTTTGTAGAAATAAAGTGCCGGTTTTTGGTTAGAAGGTAAGAAATATTCACTTAAAGTAATAACATTTCGTTTCTAATATGCATAAAAAAGTTTTATCCTAATTATTATCGTGTATTTTAGAGTTGTTTCAGAATAATTGTATTTTGAAATCGTTTCACCAGTTTTCGGGTTAGGTTTGTTCTGACAGAATAAATATTTAGAGGGTTTACAATAGTGATATTATTCGAATGTTGAATCATTATAACTGTTTTGGAAAAGAATAAATTTTACTTATTATTTATATAATTTTGATCTATTGTTTATACAACGTCTGTAAACATATCTTAAAATACAACATTTTCAGTACTCCTCAAATTATTGTGAGACAATCTGTACTGTTAAAAAAACATTTTTTCTTGAAATTTGGGCAGATATAATCCCCCAATTATGTCAGTAATATTAAACGTGAATACATTTATCTTATTTTCATTAAATTTTACTAATTTTACTTCATAATTTGTTTTTTATTTAATAATTATGAACTGAAATCGGAACGCGCCACATTACCAAACAAGGTAGGACAACTTGACGCAGATGCTCTTTTTGGAAAACACATTAATCAACTGTTTTAATGAACTGCAATTGAATTATCTCCATGTATATAGCATTGGTAAGATATTAGCCTAAACAGAATATATCTTATTACAATATTTTAATTTATATTTGAATTTTAATCGTGCATTTTCCTTTATATGCGCCGCATTCGCCGCCACTCCCCTATACATAAATTGTTTAGTGTGACGCGCGAGCGCTCAGAACATGTTGTGCGTCAGTCCATATCCATATTGTGCGGACCATATCTTCCGGTCGCACATCGCGTCCAAAGTTTCGAAAAATCGTAAAAAATTGAACACGTTCTGGGATTTTTTTTTAGTAAGTTATAGTGATCGAATTCCATTCAAAATCGGTAACTGACCTCTTCTAAATATCTTTTGACTGAAAACAACATTCCCCTTCCCCTCTTCCTCTTATGTGATGGTGGAGGGAGGTGGGCAAATATCATAAAAAAGAGCCATTTTACGGCCGTTGTTTTCCTCGTGTGAAGTGTGCTGGTGCGGTCGACTGAGCCGTTAAAAGCGTTTTTCTTTTGTCTATATCGCTGTGTCCTCTTTAACTTCATAGATATTTTATTCTTATCTTTATTCGAACAAAAGAAAAACGCGTCACGTTTCGAAAGCGAGCGAGGCTGTTTTCTCGAGGGGTGACGGTGACGAGTCGCATTTTAGTGTTGATTAGAAAAGGAGTTTGATTGACAATGACGTCGAGGACGTTTGGTCAAAAATTTCATTGTCCTTTATTTGGACCGCCTAAAAGTCTGAACAAACAGATTCTTCCTTCACAGGCTGATGTTTTGCTACACTGCCAGCATGTTCGATATTCTTTAGCCCTGGCTTCGGCCAGTCCAAAACAGGAGGTCAGCTTCTCTCCAGTAGCTAATGTCGTTGCTGATGATATAGAGTCCATTTATACTAAGGCATCTTTGCCCAGGGTCTCTCGCACGAGAATTACACAACTTATCAAAACTCTTCACGATAAGTATTACTACACCAGTAAAAAGTTAAGCAGGGACAAAAAGTACCTGGAAAAACAGAAGGAGTACACACAATACATTTCTGACTGTCAAAAAACTTTAGTGGACGTATGTTCCTGCAAGTGCAAAATGTACCTTCAGTGTGATTGCAACAGAACAATAGATAAATGTACCTGTGATCAGCCGGTTGCAATCGACTCTTCTTGCCCTGTCAACAGGAAAGTTTCTGTGATAGAGAGGAAATTTCTTTACGCACAGCGGCATCACAGAATTGGCAAAATGGGAACAGTTGACCAAAAGGAGAGTGAAAAGATTAAAAAGAGGCTGGCAAGGAAAGCAAAACAAATAAAACAAGAGAGTGCTAGTTCTTCTAAGACTGCAGCCAACATTAGCTCAGATTCTGAAGCAGAAGAGACAGATAAAGTTCACGAAAAAAAGGACACAGAGTTTCACATTAACTTCAAATCACCCTATGGGACTCAAATGAGAACAGTGCTTGCCAATACTGCTCTTGCTGGCGACAGGTACGGTGTATCAGACAGGGCAACGGCAGCTATCGCCTCCAGTATTCTCTCCGACTTGGGCTTAATATCTGAAACAAACAAATCACAGGTTATTGACAGAAACAAAATAAGACGGGCGAAGTCTCTAGTTCGGAGTAACTTAAGGAATCAGCCGTTAGAGAAAGCTGACGTACATCCTAGAGGCCTATACTTCGATGGGCGGTCAGATGAGACTCTTGCAATTGAGACGAAAAACTTTAAAAAGTATAGGAAGCTCACGAAAGAGGAGCACATTTCAGTAATTGAGGAACCAGGCTCCGTCTATCTCTTCAACACTGTACCCATTTCAAAAACTGCATCGTTGGAAGTGACGCTACGAATACTAATACTGGCTGGAAAGGGGGTGTGATTAGAATTTTAGAGTTATCCCTTAAACGACCTCTTCAGTGGTCTGTTTGCCTTCTACACTTCAATGAACTGCCTTTGAGACACATAGTTGAAAAACTGGATGGCAAAACTGAGGGACCAAGAAGCTTTTCAGGAACTATTGGCAAGATTCTAAAACATTGCGAAAAAATGCCTGTGGTATCCTTCGAGAAAATTGATTGCAATTTTCCTGAAATCGACACCAACCTTCTTAGTAAAGACCAACAGTACTTGTTTCAGATATGACAAGCTATCAGCTCTGGAACCTGTCATCCAGATATTGCAAATCGTGAACCAGGGCCTCTGAATCACTCTCGTTGGCTGACTGCTGCCAATAGGTATCTTCGACTCTTCATATCTTCTAAAACACCTTCAGCAAAACTAATCCATATTACGACTTTCATACTGAAAGTTTATGCACCATTGTGGTTCACTATAAAAACAAACCCACTTCTTGAAGATGGACCTAAACATTTGTATAAAGCAATTCAGCTGTTAAGGTACTTACCAGAACATCTCAGGCGTGTTGTTGATACTGTCATCCAAACCAATGGATATTTTGCCCATCCAGAAAATCTGCTGGTTGCAATGATAACAGATCCTCGACATGGTATCAAAGAACTGGGGTGGAGACATATCCTGAAAGCAAAACTGATAGATAACCACAAAACTATAAGACAATTCCAAGTACCACAAATTAATTTCAAAGCTACATACTGCACGGAAATGATTGACTAGAGTGCAGTTAAACTTACCTGTCCTCCTATTCTCCCTGAGGAGTACGATGAAGATTGCATTAGTGACTTCATTGCCAAGAAAGAATTCCCTACATAACCACTAGAAACATTCCCCTTTCCAAACCACACACAGGCAGTAGAGAGGACTGTGAGAGCAGTCACAGAGGCAGCTGCCGCAGTTTATGGTGCGGAGCACAGGGTTGGTTTCATTCGATCGAAGCTAAAGTCTAGACAATTAATGCCGACTTTCACAACTAAGGCTGACTTTAATACATAAGGTTTTTAAGTACCACGCCCAAGTTATGGTTGGTTGGTTGGGTAGGGCGTGGGTGGAACTCACAGTGCAGCCACTTTCACGTGGTGAGTTCTGAGTCGCTCTCATAAGCAAAAAAGTTTCTAAGAGCGGGCGAAGAGCTGCACACTTCACACGAGGAAAACAAAGACCGTAAATGGCTCTCTTTTACGATATTTGCCCCCCTCCCTCCACCCTCACAGGAGAGGGGAATGGGGAGGGGAATGTTTTTCTTAGTCAAAGGACATTTAGAAGAGGTCACATACCGATTTTGATCGAAATCCGACCACTATAACTCACTAAGAAAAAATCCCAAAACGTGTTGAATTTTTAATGATTTTTTGAAACTTTGAACGAGATGCGCGACCGGAAGATATGGTCCAATTAAAAAAAAAAATGCATTGTGATCAGGGCGACGAGTAGCAACTTTTCCGCGCTATTACGATTCGATTCGGAAACTTTCGTGAAATTCGGCCAACCCTAGTGCACAGTCTTCCCCTTTTTTCTTCGTTTCCCCTTTTTTCTTGGAATTCCCCTTTTTCCCTCTATTCTCAAAAAATTTCCCCTTTTCTCTTCAAACATACGATATTTGAAATTGTACCCAGTATTGAATAATAATTAAATCAATTATAGCATTCAAATAAATTATTTACGACTAAATAAGGTACACGTTTCAAGTGCAGACTATTAAAAATAAATACTCTTTAAAAAAATTTGAAGATGAAACATTTTAAAGCAAGTTGAAAATGTGAAAACTGGAGACAGAATTTATTATCCAATATAAAATTGGAAGAGTTACAAAATATACAGTACTTTTCAAACAAGTATTAGAAGATTACCACATTTTAGATTGAATGTACGAAGTTAAATACTTAATTAAAAAATTGAATATTCCAAATTTATCAAATGCAACTTCGAATGTTCTAACTTGAGCAATTTCTAATTTTTTTAAATCTTCACTTGAAAATGTAACTATTGTTGAAACTTTTTTTTTCGTTGAAAATTAACTTTTTTAAGCTCACAATTAAACTATTCCATTTGTTATGAAAATTGATCTTCTTTAGTCGAAAATTCAAATATTTTGTTGTAAGTTCAAATTTCGTTCAAAAGTTATATTTTTTGGCGGAAAGTTGGTTAAAAATTTAACTATTTGGTTGCAAATATATTTATTTTATTGAAAAGCTGTCTTTTTGGTTTAAAATCAAACTACTTTGTTAAAAATTCATTTTTTCAAACTGCTGTTGTTCAAATTGTAGAAAGTTGTTTTTTCGCTCAAAAATTTAATAATTTGGTAGAAAATTGGGTTTTTCATTTGAGAATTAGTTTTTTCGAATGAAAATGTAGCAATTCCATTTTTGCTTCAAAACTGATCTTTTTCATTTTGAAAATTTAAATATTCGGTTAAAAATTTATGTAATTTGTAAAAGAATTCGTCATTTTTTAGTTAAAAATTCATCATTTCAGTTTAAGTTTTTTTTGTTTGTTTAAAACTAGGTTTTTTAACTAACAGTTTTTTATTTTGGTTGAAAATTAACTTTTTAATTGAAAATTCATATTTTTGTGTTGAAAAATCAACTGCATTGTAGAAAATTCTTCTTTCAGGCTTCAACATTCAACAATTTGGGCGAAAATTCAGTTTTTTCAATTGAAAATTAATTTTTTGAAAGGAAAATGTAACTATTGCATTTTTGGTTAAAAACTGATGTTCTTAATTGAAAAATTGAACTATTATGTTCAAAACTTATCTTATTTTCATTTTGGCTTTTCGGAAAAAAATTTGGTTGTGAGTTAGAATCTTTGGGATTTCCTATCTTTTTTGCGATTTTGGAACGTTATAAACATCACGAAAGAAATGTTTCTCATGATTACAACATAATAACATGTTTCTTTGGTTAAAGCTGAAAAAATTTCAGTTTCGAATCAATCCAAAAAACATGTTTTAGTACATTTAAAAAAAATTGAATAAGGCAAATTTTTTGTTGAATTATTAAAATTTTTTAATTGTGAATTTCAAAAAGACAACTGAAGATATTCACCGATTAAAAAATTTGCTTCTTCACTTATTTTGGATGTCGACCCAGAAATTGCAATTCAAATGATTCGACTAATTTTAATATTTTCACTTCGCTCTACTGAAGAGAGTAGTTTTAAATTTACATTGAAAGTATTGAATTTTTTTAAATAAATTCTTTAATGGCAAAAATCAATGGAAAATTATTGAATTTTTTAAAATGTAACATTTGTTATAAAAGATTGTTTTTTCTTTTCGACATGTTAAAATAAATGATTGATCTTTCCCCTATTTTCCCCTTTTTCGTGAGAAAATTACCCTATTTCTCCCTTTTTGAAATTCAAGGAATGCAAAAGAATTAAAGGAATTCAAGGAATTCAAAAGAACTCAAGGAATTCAAAGAATTCAAGGAATTCAAAAGGATTCAAGGAATTCAAAAGAATTCAAGGAAATCAAAAGAATTCAAGGAATGCAAAAAAATTCGGAAGAATTCTAGGAACTTCAAAGAATTCGAAGAATTCAGAAGAATTCAAAGCATCCAAAAGTATTCAAAAAATGAACTTTTAATTTTAGGTTGCTTATTGTAATCGTAAGTGAGTAAGTGTCCCAGTAATCGTCAAGGACCTAATAATCGTGTAAATTGGTTAATGTATCGTTAAAAAATATGCTGAAAGTAACATGTAAAAAAAAATAACATTACTGTTTAGCAGTTTATAGCATGAAATAGAATTTCAATTAATTCAAAGTAGACAGAAAAAAAGAAAATTTGCGTCACCATGACTGGTCCTAATATCACGATTACTGGTGTGTTTACTCAATTAGGGATCTTGCACATAATACGTCACATGTTTTTTTTTGTTTATGTCGTTACGTCCCTCTTGGCTTCAAGACAATTCTGTTCTCGTCTTTATTAAAAAAATGAAAAACGTGTTATGTATTATGTGTACGACCCCTAACTTAATTTTTAATGCAAGGAATTCAAAAGAATTCTACGAATTCAAAAGAATTCAAATAATTCGAAAGAATTCAAAAGGATTCGAAGAATTCAAAAGGATTCAAAAAATTCAAAAGAATTCAACAGAATTCGAAGAATTAGGAAGGTCCCAATAATCGTGCAACTTGGTTTATGTATTGTTGAGAAATATGATAAAAGTAACACTTAGAAAAAAAAAATATTGTTCCTTTTTAGCACTTTGTAGTATGAAATGGAATTTCAATTGATTCAAAGTAGACAGAAAAGAAGAAAACTGGCGTCACCATTACTCGTACTAAGATCACGATTATTGGGATGTTTACCCACTGAGGGGTCGTGCACATAATGCGTCACACGTTTTTCTTTTGTTTATGTCGTGGTATCCCTTCTGGCTTCGAGGCAATTTTATTCTCGTGTTTATTTAAACAATGGAAAAACGTTTGACGTATTATGTGCACGACCCCTTACTTGATTTTTAATTCAAAGAATTCAAAATAATTCCCAGCATTCACAAGAATTCGACGAATTCAAAAGAATTCTAAGAATTCAAAAGATTTCGAAGAATTCAAAAGAATTCGCAGAATTCAAAAGAATTCGAAAGAATTCAAAAGAATTCGAAAGAATTCGAAGAATCTAAAAGAATTCGAAGAATTCAAAAAAATTCGAAGAATTCAACCGAATTTAAAACAGTTCTAAGAATTCAAAAGAAGAAAAGTTGCTTCTCCATTACTGGTACTAAGATCACGATTACTGGGATGTTTACCTAATCAGGGGTCGTGCAAATAATGCATCACACGTTTTTCTTTTGTTTATGTCGTGGTATCCCTTTTGGCTTCGAGGCAATTTTATTCTCGTGTTTATTTAAACAATGGAAAAACGTGTGACGTATTATGTGCACGACCCCTTACTTGATTTTTAATGCAAAGAATTAAAAATAATTCGCAGCATTCAAAAGAATTCGACGAATTCGAAAGAATTCAAAAGAATTCAAAAGAATTCAAAAGAATTCGACAGAATTCAAAAGAATTCGAAAGAATTCTTCGAATTCAAAAGAATTCGAAAGAATTCTTCGAATTCAAAAGAATTCGAAGAATTCAAACGAATTCGAAGAATTCAAAAGAATTCGAAGAATTCAAAACAGTTCTAAGAATTCAAAAGAATTCGAAGAATCAAGAAGGTCCCAATAATCGTGCAACTTGGTTAATGTATTGTTGAGGGATATGATAAAAGTAAGACTTAGAAGAAAAAAATAACGTTCCTTTTTAGCATTTTGTAGTATGAAATGGAATTTCAATTAACTCAAATAGACAGAAGAGAAGAAAAGTGGCTTCTCCATTACTGGCACTAAGATCACGATTAATGGGATGTTTACCCAATCAGCGGGCGTGCACATAATCCGTCACACGTTTTTCTTTTGTTTATGTCGTTGTATCCCTTCTGGCTTCGAGGAAACGTGTGACGTATTATGTGCAAGACCCCTTACTTAATTCTTAATGCAAAGAATTCAAAAGAATTCGAAGCATTCAAAAGAATTATAAGACTTCTTAAGATTTCAAAAGAACTCGAAGAATTCTATTAATTCCACAGAATCAAAAGGATTCGAAAGAATTCAAGGAATTCAAAAGAATTCAAGGAATTC
>CAKNXH010050259.1:27230-37959 GCA_932178445.1 Andricus quercusramuli
ATTTAAGGAATTCAAAAGAATTGAAGGATTTCAAAAGAATTTGAAGAATTCAAAAGAACTCGAAGAATTCTAGGAATTAAAAAGAATTCGAAGGGTTAAAATACCTCAGAATCTCGAGAGATCGTTCAAATAGGTTTAGCCGCTTCCCGTTTGCGGAAAATATTTGTTCTCTACCCGGGAGTAGTCCACAGTGTTGAACGGGTAGGATGAACAGTGAAGAGAAGTGAGAGAGGAAAAGGAAGGAAAATAGGGGAGGGGGGGGGGGAAGAAAGGAACTGGCTTTAACGTGTGTCGTTCGAGGGATGTGACCCGACTATCTCTCTGGTAGCAGTGAGGGAGAGAGAGAGGGAATTTCGGAATGGCGGTAATCAGGCGCGAATGTGGCCCCGACTAGTTTTGTCTAGCGGGACGGGTTTGAGATTGGGCGGGGGTCTTTTCGCTAAGCCAGGTGTCCAACTGCTTCATACCTCGTGGCAAGTTCTTCTGGCTAGCGGGCAAAGGTAAAGTGACCCGCTTAATATCGCCGGTTATGAGGCGGCGCCATGCCGAGAGACCGTCCATTTTGGGAAAAGGACTACTTAAACTATGTGGTCGGTGAGTGCACCATTTTTGTTTTTTTGTGGGAGGGGGGAGGGGAGAGAAAGGAAGTGAGGGAAAGGTAAGGAAAGTGAGCGGACCTGCCAGCCCGGAAGGGGGTGGACTGACGAGTTCCGAGAGCGCGACGATGATCGAAAAGGTTCTAATGGAACAAGCTGCGCTTAGTCGGGCCGACAGGTCTCGGTCGCCTTGAAGAAGGCTCGGGCGAAGCGAGCAACGAAGGAGAGAACTGCTCGGGGGTCCTATCTGCGCATAACGACAAAGTCTCGGAGTCCGGTTCGGAAACTGCTGTACCTTGACGCACCGGAGTCTCGGTGACGGGAGGTACATATTGACTCGTGCAAGCGGCCTCCTCCGGGAGGCCTGGTGAATCGGCTCGACTGGTAGAAGCTATCGCCTCGGGGGGAGCAGACGAAATGGCCCGAGTTTCTTCTGCGATCCTTGGACCCCCTGAAGACGGCGGGGTATGGATGGCGGCGATCTCGCTTGGTGGAAGTAAAGGCACCTTCAGGGGCGTTTTCAAAGCCTGAGGTTGTGCTAGTGGATCTGAAAAATCTACAAAAATCGGGAAATCGATCCTACCGTTGCTATTTAGGTTCACCGGTGGGAAGGTGTACCGGTGATCCTGGATGAAGGCCGGGACCTTGAGGACGAGCGGTTTTGTCCTGTCTGCGGCAGGCTTCCGACGGCAGGGATCACGTGTATCCCACTGCCCCGTCGGATTTCCAGCAGATTCCAAGCACCGGCTTGAATTAGTCCAGGAGCTTCCGGGTCGTATTCAGGGACAGCGACGCGGGCTGCTTGTGCCTCGGCGCACTGTCGGGCAGCGACCGCCTGTCGCACACGGTTCTCCTCCTCGGCGGCTCTGCGTAGTCGTTCCTCCTCCTCCTCGACGGCTCTACGTAACCGTCCTTCCTCCTCGACGGCTCTGCGTAGACGTTCCTCCTCCGCGGCGCGTCGAGGCCGATGTGCAATGGCCCTGCGCTCGCGTCTTTCGGCACGGCGTTCGGGCGGGCACGTGCCTCGGCTCTGTTACGTTCTCTGGCTGCTGCCTGTTGTCGGGCGGCAACGGCCCGTCGCTCACGCTCGGCTGGCGTTAGAGAAGCAACAGCAGCCCGACGAGCCCGGCGGGCGCGCGTCCGTCGATTAGAGCTCGTGTACTCAAGATTCCCTGCCATCAAGGGGTTTGGTTTCTCGAGCAAAGCCCGTACACGATGCGGACAACACTCCCTGTCACGGGCCCTGTGAAGCGGGGTTAAAAACCCTCACGAATGACGGGGCGACGTGCGTAAACGGTCAACGATGCGCTGAGGGCCCGCGTAGGCGGGGTATTCTCGCGCGTCTCGAAGACTACACTTCCGACGCCCACGGATCACTCACTTCACACTTCCTTCTTACTTCACTAAGACACTGATCCTACCGAAAAATCTAGAAAGTATAAAAAGGCACGGAGTTGCACGATAAAAGCAGAAAGAACTTTAGCACGCGGAAACGGTTTCACACTGACTACGCACGGTTGATGGACACTAAAGGTGACCGTTAATGAACGAATTTATCCGGAACTGAGGCTTCTTTGTTGTGAGGGCCCGGAAATATCGAAACGATGACGGAAAACTGAGCACGAGATCAAAGCGACTCTGAAAACGATGGTGTATATGAAAGAAAATAAGCGGAAGGCTTTAGTGAGATTCTTGGCTTTATTTAATTCGAAGGTAGAGAAGGCAGAGCGCAAGCTGCTGTCTCCTTGGATATCGTAGAACGACTAACTCAGACTAACTACAGAGTACCTACTCTCTACTCGGGTCCCCGGACGCGGAGGTCTCGCAAGCGGTGGGAACGGCAGCTGGCCCGCCGATTGGCTGAAAAACGTTTTGATAAAAAATCAATTTTGCACATCTTCAGAATGTAAATTTTCCAAATTCGTTGTCAAGGAGATTTTTTTGGCTCCAATTGTGTACGACAAAATATCGCGTTGAGAATCCCAAATAATTCCTAACGTTTTTCGAACTGGCTTTTCTTTAATTACACAATCTAAATTGAAAATTTTCTTTTCGATGTCGTTCAAAATGGAAGTATGATTTGATGCCCATTGCCGAATCATAAAACCACCTCGACCTAGCAATTCGATCATTTCGTCACGAATGGTTAAGATTTCTTCAATGGAATTTGCTCCGGAGACTAAATCGTCTACATAAAAGTCCCTTAAAAGAATTTTGCTAGCGCGTGGAAAATTTTTTCCCTCATCGCGAGCTAGCTGTTGTAGGGTTCGAATGGCAAGAAAAGGTGCACAGGCCGTTCCGAATGTTACGGTATTTAATTGGAAAGTTCTTATTTGATTTTTATGATACCAGAAAATTTTCTGGAATTTTCGATCATCTGGGTGGACGAGAACCTGCCTGTACATCTTTTCGATGTCGGCGGTGATGACATAGTTGTGGGTGCGAAAACGGAGTACTTGTTCAAAAATTGTATTTTGGATGGTCGGGCCTATCAATAAAACCTCATTGAGCGAAATTCCCGTCGAAGTCTTCGCAGATGCATCGAATACAACCCTAACTTTTGTCGTTTCGCTAGCTGTTTTAATGACGGCGTGATGGGGAAGGTAGCATCCTTCGTTTGCGTCATCGCAAAGGGTCACATGGTTTAATTCGATGTATTCGTTTAGGACCTTATGATATTCGATTTTTGACTGGGGATTAGACTCGAGTTTTTTCTCAAGTGCATAAAACCGTTTTAATGCCTGTCCTCTAGATTCTCCTAGCTTGAATTTACTGTCTCGAAAGGGAAGTCTCACTACATAACGACCAGTCTCGTTGCGTTGCGTATTGTCAACGTAGTGTTGTTCACAAACAACTTCATCCCGTGATTTTAAAGGCTCGTGATCGAAATCTTCAATTGCCCAAAAACGTTCAAGGATTTTATCTAACTTGATGATATTGCAAGAAGCTTTTTTCGAATTTCCTAGAAAATCAGATCCGCCTGCTATTATCCAACCTAATTTGGTTTTTTGTAAAATGATTTGCGATTCTTGATGTTCTAATCTAATCTGACCGACTGATAAAATTGATAAAGTCGTACCTGCAGCTATCAATAAATCGACTGGCTTAGGTATATGAAAAGACGGGTCTGCAAGCTGTACATTTTTCGGAATATTATACTGATTTCGAGGAAATGTTTCATTTGGTATGAGATTTTAGCGATAACTGCTCCGATACCAATTGAACAAGTTTGTTTAGATAAATTTAAAGATTTTGCTAATTTTTCTGTAATTAGATTGACTGTTGAACAAGAGTCTAGCAAAGCTCTAGCTATGAAATCATTTCCTCGACTATTCTTGACTTTTAAAACCGCGGTTGTCATTAGCTGTGAATCTGATGGAAACGCTTCAGACACATACGTGTGACCTTCTAGTCATGCTTGCGGCGCAGCGGTATTTGAGGTTTTTGCATCCTCTTTCTGAAGGGATTCTGATTTACCGGGTTTTTCCGATTTTCTAGGTTTATCATTATGTAAAAGCGTGTGGTGATCGCGATTGCATTTCTTACATCTTCTGTTACTTTTGCACGCCAACGTATGCGTACCCAAACAATTTTTACATATTTTTTGTGATTTTATAAAATTCCAGCGTTCTGAAATTCTGAGTTTGTCGAACTGAGGACATTGGTAGAGTCTGTGCTCTTCTTTGCATTTGGGACATTTGAAGTTAGAAGGATTGTAGTTTAAGGCTGAGGTCACGAAAGACCTTGCGTCATTCAACTTTCTCATCTTTGAGAAAGGTTGATTGATCTTTTCACCCCCCCCCCTCTTCCCCGCCACACCGCGGCCACTCGGGGCAGCTTTTTCGAATGATTGTAATCTATAAGCTGTTAACTGGATGAATTCAAAAAAGTCTGTCAATTTAGGCAGATCAATCCCGTTGAGTCTCTCTTGCCATTTTTTCAAAACTCCCGGTGGTAAAGCTTTTTCTAGAACTCTTAGAGTCATTTGCTCTCCATAATCGTTTATCTCTAGTTTCATGTCATTCAACATTCTGATGTGTTGTTTCGCCTTGTCAACTAAGGCTGAGAGCTCATCAGGATTGGTCTTGGTTACTTTAGGGATTTCCAAGATAGCGTCAAGGTGTTCGAGTATGATAAAATGTCTCTTATCATACGTATCGCACAATGACTTCCATACAATCGAATAGTTTTCTTCGCTAGGGGGAAAAGCTACGATTTTTTCAAGTGCGGGTCCTGAAAGGGCGTTAATTAATTGGGAATGTTTAACGTAATCAGTAATGTCTGTTCGCGAATGGATTAAACCTTCAAAACTATGTTTCCACGAAACCCACTTTCCCTGTTCTCCGTTAAATGTAGGAATTTTGATTTCAGGTAGTCTCGGTTTGTCTTATCTTTCAGTAATCGTGATGTTACTTGTATTAAGAGTCGACTGAGCGACTGGGTTTGCAGTCTGTAATTTCGTAATCGACGTCGCAAGTTCATAATAGTTTGTATTGATTTCCCGGAATGCGTCTAAACGAGGATGATCAGACTTGAGCGTTGCTAATTCGTCGTTTAGTATGGAATATTCGTCAAAAAGTTGAGTAATTTTTGATAAACGGAGTTTAGCGTTCATAGGGTCGCAGGCTGGATTATCTAGATACACGGTTGTATCTGCGATTAGGGTTTCCAAAGAAATCCCCTTTTGACTAATGTGCGCTATGCGCTTTTGCTTTGTCATTGATCCGTCCATTTTTTATTTTTTTTATGTTTCAGGAAATTAATGAATAATTTATTGGTTGGGATTGAAATTCCATCCAATTCCCTAACCAGTGCTGCCCCGCGTGGTCGCAACGCAAGCGAGAAAGCAATATCTATGCTTACAATGGGGTCTCGTGCGGCGAGACTGTATGAGCTTTACAATTTTCCTAAATGCAGTTTTATCAACCTCAATTCTTTTTGAAAATTGAAATACTCTTCAAATATGGGATTAAACACATGAGAAAATCAGCAGATTTATTCGAATGATTTTTGAGAAACAAACAAATCTAACCAATAAAACAAGATGAATGGTTTAAATGCACAGCAAGCTCAATCGGTAGCGCCAATGAAGGAGAGACGACTGGTTTAAATGACACAGCAAGCTCAATCGGTAGAGCCAATTAAGGCGAAATGAATGCTTAAGCCCATTATCCCAATTGGTAAAGCTACTTAGTAATCATAATTATCTTGAAACCTTATGAATGCAAGAGAACACCATAAAAAATTTTTAAATTGACTTAATTTATTTAGATTCTTTAAAGCAAGAGAGAACACGACTACGTGAGACGAGATATCTCAGAAAAAACGCTTTGATTTGTTTTCGAAAAATAATTCCCTGTTAATTAATTTTAAAATTATTGAAAGAACCGAAAAGATATTTATCTTTTATAAATTAGATCGATAAACTTGGTTGAAAAACACTTTAAGTTAGTTTCAAAAAACAAATGCATCGATTGTTCATTGTTTCGTAAAAAACTGACACTCAAATTTAAGTAAGTACTAATTGTTGAAAAACATTAGGAATTATCTCATAATTATTTTGTAACGCAATTTAAATTCGACGAAATATCTTAGAAAGTCCACCACGTGGTCTTTCTTTGTTCATTTTTCAAACCCGAATATCGGAATAAAACACTGTTTGTAATGCTAAACACTCAAATTAAAATATGCAAATAAATGTTGACAAGTAATAAAATTATCCCGGAATTGATTTGCTGAATTTTAAAATCGAGAAAACAGGCCGGAACATCCACCACGTGGTTCTCCTTTGTCCGAGATAAGAGGTTACGTGAATTGCGCACAGATTACATCATCTTTTCAAAAGGTCAAGAAATCACAAAAAACGAAAGAATGTCAATTAAAAAACAACAAGAACTTATCTTGATTCAGTAGATTTCCAAAGCAGGCCGGGTGATGAGGTGATCCTTCCTTGGGAGCGACAACGGCGAATGGAAACGGCAATGCCAGGTTGATGTTCCTGTGAACGCTACGAAGGCTGAAGACAAAGTGGCGTGGTCGCGGTCCTTTGTCTCTGGCTGGTAGAAGTGGGGATGAGTGCAAAAGATGGCCGCCCAGGCGAACAGCGCTTGACCTCGAGTGACTCCCCTCTCCTTTCTCTTGTTGCCTGCAAAAGTTGTGTTTCGCGCGCGAATGGTTGCGCCGAAATTTTCCACCACGTGATGACGCCAACGAAAATTTTTGAGATTGATCGAGAATAAATTGCTTTAATGTTTTTTTTTTTGTTTTTTTTTTCAGATTTGAGAAACATCATATCTCTCTGGGGGCACCATGTTTTATTGCGAATCACCTTGCCATTGGTGGCTCGGTAACTTAGTTTAAATCGAAAAGATGATAAATACTTTGACTAATATAAGTTACTAAATTAAAGAGAGGAGAAAAAGTAATGAAGCACGTGTTATGGGAAACAGCCGTACGGCGCAAAAAACCCAGATTTATTCAAACGATTATGACTACGATACAGAAGCTATGCATGGATGAAAGTGAATTTCAAGAAGAAAGAGAACTTAACAAATACCTGGCACTGCTAAATTAATTTACCGGGACAAATATCGGTAATTTACGCGCGAGCAAATAACGCGATGTTGGCGTCGCCACGTGGTTTGAGAAACAAAGCGAGAATTGTTCCTTTTACGAGAGAATGGGAACAAGATCAACTTCGGTGTTGAGAATGAGATTATTATGTGTTTTAGACGCTTTGGTCGAAAACGAGATTGGCTTAGGTGCCAACGATATGCAGTTTCCCGTTTTAGGGACTTATGGTTATCATTTCCCGTTGTAGGGAATTCACCCCTTTTCCTGACGCTTGGGTCGAAAAAGGGGGAAATGGTTCATAATGAACGTGATTGCGATAACGTTATTAGTACATGTACATAGAAAAATGCGAGATATGGTTAAGTCGAGCAATAAAAAAGGATATCGATGCTATAAAAGAATATATATTCCAGAGAACGCCGTCGCTTCGGAGATCCACACAGACACCTCACTACGATCGATCGCAGAAGACTAGTGACTCGTGACGCGCCAACGTTGCTTGCGAACCCGTACTCCGCTCCATCCCTTCTCTACCCGCTTCTTGCCGTTCGTTCGGACAATAGAAAAAAGACTTTAGCTCTCGCGTATGATATTAAAATATTATATGTTACGTTGCAACGTAACACTATGACTTTATGGTTTTTTGGATTTTGTCTAAAATTATCATGATGTTCTTTTATTCTTGTAGCAAGTAATCTACTAGTTTGGCCCACATAACATTTTTCACAATTCAAACATTGAATTTTATATACTACATCAGTAAATTGAAAATTTTCTAATAAATCTTTTCCTAATTTAATGAATTTATCAAGTTTAGAATCAATTCTAAAATTTGTTGTAATATTAAAATCATTTAAAATTCTTTTAACTTCAAAAGATAATTTACCATGATATGAAATTAATATTATTGGTTGAAAATTTGAATTACTTACTATTTTTATGTTATTTTGGCTATAAAAAGAATCTGTAATTGTTTTGATTTTATTATTAACATGTATTTGAATAAATTCTATTGGTTAATTATTTAAAAGTAACGTTTTTTTAATAAATTCTATATTTGTATTGTGAAATGATTTATCTGATAATTTTAAAGCTGTATCAATAGGATTTTTTATTATTGAAATTTTATGTTGTATTGGATGGTTTGAAAGAAAATTTAGATATCTGCCAGAATAAGTATTTTTACGAAACCAATCAGTTATGATATTACCTGAATCAGTTTTTATCACTTTAACATTTAAAAACGAAATAGAATTATTACTTTCAATTTTATGTTTAAATTTAAGCCTTGGATGATAAGAATTAAATTGATTTAATACATGAAGTAGTTTATATTTAGGTAATATAATGAACGTATCATCGACATATCTAAAATATGTGTGTAACGAAAAATTTAAATTTTGTATTACATTTGATTCTAAATCTTGCATAACTAAATCAGCTAATTGTGGAGAAATAGGTGAACCCATAGGTGTTTCAAAAATTTGTCTATAGAAATTGTTATTGAATTTAAAAACTGTTTGTTCCATTAAAAATTTTATTCCTTCTTCAAATTTTTCAATAGGTAATTCTGTATAGTTTTTTACATTCTCATTCATGAGACTGTATTGTATTCGTCCAAATTTTCGATCTCTGGTTTTTAACGGATCTTTATGTTCCGGCACTCCCAGAGTCCGAAAATCATAAAATTTTGTCGGTGTCTGTCTGTCTGTATGTCTGTCTGGATGTCTGTATGGTTACCTGAATGTTGTCGCCACGCTAACTTTTGAAGGATTCGTCCAATCGAGTCAGCCTTTGGTAAACTTTTTAAGGGTCTTAAAATGAAGGTTAAGTTCGTTAACCAGATATTTCCAACCGAAATTAAAAATTTTAGAACATTTTCAAAATTTGAAAAAAAATTTTTTTGCAGTTTCAGAAATTTTTGTGACAGTTTCTTACAGATGGGTGAAAGAATTGAAAATTATTTTCATGAAATTTTTTATTTCGATGAAAATTAGAAAAGTTATATACTTTTCAAAATTTTGAAAACTTTCAAAAAGTAGAAAAATAAATTTTCTGGTAGATTGAAAAATTTTAATCAGAATTTTCACTAGTTTTCACATGGTTTTATTTTTCAAAAGCAATCTTCTGTAGAGCCTAGCTGCTGAGCGCGAACAGCGAGTATCGCAATGAGAATGTAATCGTCAAGGCCGTAGGTGCTTTGAGAACCCTCTTCATAGTACCAGATCGAGGTACAGAAATAAATATAATGTACATTATATATAATAGTATTGAACATAATGTAGAAAAGCTCACATTTTGGACAAAATCGAGTGCGAAGCACGAGATACGTGTTAAGAATGTGTTCGTTAAAGCCGAAGGAGCTTCAACAAAAGAGAATTCACAACGATGAAATTACAGTTGTTCATGCTCTGACCTTTAATTCCAAAAGGTCTGCGTACAAATGTGTGGGAAATATAAAGACCGAGCGCGTAGCGCGAGGTAAATACGTTGTCGAGCGCGAAGCGCGAGAACCAACAGTCGCGCGCGAAGCGCGCAATGAGAATGTGCTCGCGAAGCGGGCATATTTTTATATGAATCCATCTACTTAATATACTATTTATAACTAAATAGAGTGGTACATTTGTGAATAGTGAAGAAACATCAAGTGAAACCATGATATGATCATGTGGAATTGTTTCATTTATTATTTTATTTTTGAATTCAAAAGAATTTTTTACTTGAAATTTTGGTACTATCAAAGCTTTTTTAAGAATATTATTAAAAATATTAGCCATTTTGTAAGTGGGTGAGTTTATTAATGATACTACAGGTCGAAGTGGACAATTATCTTTATGAACTTTAGGTAACCCATAGATTCTAGGAATGTTAGTATCGTGAACTAAAATATCTTTGCGTAATAATTCTTCACCTAAATATCCATTAATTCGCCAAGAATTTGACAATTTAAATGTTTTGTTTTTCAATTCTTTTTCAGGGTTTTCATTTAATTTCTCATAAATTTTTTTATCATTTAATAATCCATGCATTTTATTATTATAAGATTCCTTTCTTAGTATAACTGTAATGTTACTTTTATTTGCATGCGTTATTAGTAATTGTTTATTAGCTTTAATAAATGATTGTGTTTTCTTAATGTTTTGTGATAAAATTCTATCGATTTCTGTAATTTTATTATTCTGTAAAAAATTTTGTGAAGTATTAATTATTCTATGTCTTAATAAATCACGTTCTTCATTATTTTCAATTCGCTTAATATTTGACTCTATATCTTTAACCATATTCATAATTATTTTACTTTTGTTTGTTAAAAATGAAGAACTAAATTTATTCCCTAACCTTAATATATCATTAACATTGTCTGGAATTTCAACATTACTAAAATTTATTAGCCAAGGATCATTAGCTTTACTGTATTCTGTATCTTTATGTTTATTAATATTAAAAGGTACTTGATCTTTACTTTTAATTTTTAAATTCTGTAGTTTTTTATCCATTCTTTGTTTATCTTTTGAATTATTTTTTGAATTATTTAATTGCATTTCTAAAATGTTGGTATA
>CAKNXH010050260.1:4410-16849 GCA_932178445.1 Andricus quercusramuli
TTTTCTAACCATTTATTAAACAATTAAGGCATTTGTTTCTCAGTGAAAATTTGATATGTGCCTGTAAATATGGATCTGAAACTAATATGATTATTTAAAAAAAAAAGTAAGAATCGTGTCGGAAAACTAAAAAAACCTCTAGATTCGTCTTCGAAATATCTAGATTATCTTTCATAAACTTTGAGTTTTCAATTCAAATGACATTGGTTGAATTTTGAGAAGTATCATCATCAATTTAATAATTATCAATTTATAAACGGTTTAAATAGACTTGAAGTATTTAAAAATTTTACAGCTATTATACGTCAAAGGATATCTCTGTAGTTTCCTTTATCAAAAACAAACATTTTTTCATCGTACTTATTATATCGTTAAAAGCCAATAGGTTTCTTGTACAACGTATGCTGATGCTCATTGACAACAGTATTTCTTCATATGTGAAAAAGCGTGGATTACACAAAGAGAGCATATTTTTTCCAAACCAGGAGATAACTCTGGTTCTAAGCTGGAGAATCGAGAGAAAGCCAGAAGACAGAAACTATAAGAATGGAGGCCACCCTGGAAACTTTTCTGATCAAAAATTTCAATTTCAAAAGCTTTCTTTTATTAATTATTCTTTTAATATTGAGAACTGCCTTTTTAAAATTCTTCAAACTGACAATTTACGTTCACAAATAAAGACCTAAAACGAAAATTCTTTCTAAGTATAAGCTTTTAAAATTACCTGGTTACTATTTGCATTGAAATTAAAAATTTTCTATAAGACACTTTATAAAAGACTTCTTCGTATATTTCATTATAATTATTTTTCCCGAAATTACTTCACCAAATTTCATTCCTCAATTTCACACCTTTGAATTTGACAAATTTTTTGCCTCGCAGAGGTTTCTGTTGAGGCTTTGTTTTTTGAAATATTTTTTTCCATAATTAATTTAAGAATGTATTCAAAATAGGTCGAACAAATTCTAAATCGAAGCCTTTGCAATCAGAATAACTGGCCCAACATCTGGAATGGCAATGATGTTGAAAAATAAAGTAAAAAATACGCTCATAATAACCTAGTAATATAAGAATACTATAAATATTCATAATAATTTTGTCAATAGATTTAATACTTTCACGATGATTCATTATAATAAATTCAAAATTTAAAATTAAAAGATTCTTTCGAGTTTCAATCGTGTGCGAAACTATCAATGTTGCCTAGGTTTTGCACAGGATTGAAACCCAGAAAAATCTTTAAATTTTAAATTCAAATTTATAATAATTTTGTTATTTAAATTGATTTTATGCGTTTTCAAAGTTGAATAGCTTTAAATTTTAGACTGAGAAATGAGATCGAAAATTTGCATAATGGGACCCAAACTGACAAGATTAATTTTACTGTCGGAAAACTGGGCATTTATATTAGTGTAGTAGCACTACTTATAATGTACAGTTTCAATAGCTAAGATACACCCACTTCATCACTTATGTTAGTCTTGTCTATACCTGTTTCTCTTCTGAGCACTCCTTCGCCGACCCTTGCCAGCGAGGGGCCCTATGTACTAATGAGGAGTGAAATACGAAAGATGCCAGTTTTTTAAATTTTTCAATTATTAACTTAATAATATTCTATTTGAAATCTACGGTTTTTCGCGATTTTAACAATATTTCACTCCTGGTAATAAGTCAAAAATTATATTCATTCCAATTCACACCGAATTCAAGCAAGCTTTATCGAATGTTAATGTATTATTTTGATAAAGAAAGGAAAAATTATTTACATGTAGTCACTTCTTGGGTTGGAAAGAAGTCACTTGTTGATTTTTTTAAAATCAATTAGGATATATGCAAAATGCTTTAAGTATCACTTTTCTTCAACTTATTTGTCACAAAAATATATTAAATCATGTTATTTTTATTTCGAAATGTAATTTTTTAAATTCAAAAGTAAGAAAAATGTGAGATTTATGCCCAGGTGAAAAAGAATCAAGAATCACCAAATTAAAGTTTTCGATGCTCTAAACTTTAATTTCGAATAAATAATAAATGCCCTAATTGTTAAACAAATGATTAGAAAAAGAAGGCCTTTGAGATATTTTTGAGAGCAATGCAAAGGTATTGTCCATTTTTCATACCGTCAATTACTTTGTTTATAAAAATTGCAGAACTATGAAAAATAATGTAATTTTTTAAAGAATTTTTCAAACGAAATGACAGAAAAAGACAAACAAAAAACCGCATCGAGATATTTTCAAGTGGAATGCTTTACTATTGTTCATTTTTCCATCCGACAGTTATTCTGTTTATAACAATTGCATAACTATAAAAAATAATTTAATTTTTTTTTAATTGACTAAACGAAATTACAAAAAACTACATCTAGATATTTCGGAGACGAATCTAGAGGAGTTTTCAGTTTTCCGACACGACTCTTAGTTTCTTTTCGAAATTAATTACATAAGTTTCAAGTCCACATCTGTGGAAAACTTCAATGTCGTGAAAAGTAGCGTAACGTAAAGGTACCTGTCATGAGGCACATTTTGAGGGGTTTTTGAGATTTTCATTAATTTTGGAACGATAGTCGAATATATTTTCAAAATGTTTATATCAATGAATGGGCTAATCTTTTCTGAATGCGAAACGCCTATCAAGAGTTTAATTTAGTCTAAGAAAAGTTATTATATTTATGAAATAGCGAAACGACCTTTATGTACCTATCATGAAACAACTTTTAGACTCTTGTACCGGTGTTCCATAATGCATGTCCCCATTATGGAATAGCAAAGAAATCTGGTTTCTTATATTAATATGGCTTATTTTATATTATTAAATTGCATAAAAGATTTCGTTAACATTAACAAACCTAACCTATAAAGGGTAGTTTTCGCGAACGTACACGGAGAAAAATGGATGGTCAAAGTTAGAAAGTCAAAATTTAGAGAGCCAGTCAGTCCTTCTATATGGTCGAACGGTCCTTCCAAAATTTTTTAGACATGGTCAGAAAGACTTTTTTTTATGGCCAGTCTGACGGTTATAAGAACATCAGACTCACTATCAGGGATAACTAAGGTATCCCTTTCGGCATGGTCAATACGCGCATCCTTTTTTTCACTCGTTTCGACCATCCCCGAAGGAGTAGATAAACCATCGCATATGCTCGATTGCTCGACGTTTGCGCGTCAATCATGCGCGTGAATGTGTTCCTAAAAAGCCCAGTTTTACGTACCGAAATTCCGGTAAAAATAGGCCTATTTCCAGCTCCAATTAGTTGTACCGAAAAAAATATCTGGCTACTTGTACCAAAATTTCGGGACACGTAGCCACGGCCATATATTAAAATGATTAGAATTTTTTCTAAAATTTTCAGAAAATACTGCAAAATTAGAACTCTTAAAATAATTTTTCAAGACAACAAATAATTTGAAATTTTCATAGCAATCTTAAGAAAATGTTTTTATTCTTTTGAAGCCTTTCACAATACATAAAAAGCTTCCAAATTTTCTGTCGGAAATCTGCAAAAATCAATATTTTGTATTGAATTAGGCTATGACTAATTGTACCGAAATTTCGGTACGAATAGCCAAATTTTGTCGGAATTACTCAAATTGTTCTAGAAATAATAAGTTTTCAGTTGTTATTCATACATAAAAATTCAACAATTTTACTTACAAATTAATCATTTTTTAAATATAACATTCAAAATCGTAATGTTTAAAGTTTACAAGCTCTTTGAAATTTTAACGATACAGGGCTTTCTATTTCAAACAATTCAGTTTCAAATTATTTACTTTTGAATATTTGGTTTGAAATTACTCGTTTTGAATGAAGAGTCAAATATTGCTAAATATTAAACAATAATTCTTTTTCACAATTAAAAAATTTAAATTTGAATGGTTTAAGAATGAAATACTTTAGAATGAAATATTATTTTCAATCTAATAAAAGCCTTTAATTAAAAACCTATTATGATGACGTTATGTATTTTTGAATTGAGAATTGTTCATGTAGGTTTAATCGGAAGTGTAAATGTTTTTAACGACTAAGGCTTTTCAATTGAAACAGCTTAATTTTAATTTTCATCACAAAATTTTTATTTCAAACGCTTTTAATTTTTAATTGTTTAAATCTTCAAGACTGCATTTTAAAATTTTTTCAATTAAAAATGTTCGCTTATAAATGAAAATCTGAAATGGACAATTTTTTAAGTAAAAGATTTTCGAACTACACATTATAAACTGAATGATATAAATAAAAAGTTAAAACCGAACATGAACAGATTTTTCTTCTGAAATTTATAAAATTCCCGTTCAAAAAATCAATTCACTTTCATTTCCCGGTTTTTCCCGGTTTAAAAAAATTCACGGTCATTTCCCCGTTTCCCGGTCCAGCGGCCATCCTGTTATCGAATCCTAAAATGAGGTTCAAAATAGCGTTTATAATATTTGTTAAAAATTCCATTATTTCTGAATAATTCCTATTACTCAAGTATGTAATAAAATACAACTAAATAGTTAGTTTATTAGACATAGCACACTCTAAACAGTGAATTTTATTAAATCTATATTGTGCTATGTCCAAAGTAGATTTTTGATTTCTGCTAAATTATATGTTTATGGTGAAAAGCGTCATAGGAGGAATTATTATTTGCATCAAAACTTATGTCAGTACTTTCTTTGTTGCATTACAAATTTTCTTTCAATAAAAAATTCATTAGCTAATTTTTGTTATGCACGTATAGCAAACTGTTACTTCGTTATTTAATTAACAAAAAAGCGACCTGAGGAAACTAAAGTCAATAACCTGGAAAAGACTTTAAATTTTGTTCATATGAATCACTAGATACACTGGAGGGCGTATAATCTTTTTATTCTTTTTTGAAATCTTAGTTATACATACAATTTTTTTTAGGATCTACGTGCTTTCTTGAACGAAACTAATACCGGCAGAAGTATCATTAGTAATTTCTCAGATAAAGTTTTTGACGGAAAGATCAGAAAGAAACTGGTAGACACTGATTTTTGAATGACCTTCAATGATGAAAATAATACAAAACATCTACATTACAATTTACTAATATTTTTGTCAAAGGCCGAGTCTAAAAAACCACCATCACGATGTTTTATCGGACAAAATTGTAGGCATTTTTCCGGAAGAAGATAAAAGCGTGTACTATATTCCTCCAAAAACAGAAGGCCCTGATCAGCTAATATCTAAAGGAAAATTACCTGACAGGTATCGTAACTGGCTGTATGATAATGGGAAATTAGGATTGATTTCACGAAAGAAGACAAAAACGTCGAACACAGACGAAAACTTTTCACTAGACGACAAGGAAAGTAAGAAAATCTTATAAATTTATATAATCCTGAAAAGGGATCAAATTATGAAAATCCATTCTGTGTCGATTAAAATAAATTTATGAACTTAAACAATGACTTTACACATTTATTAAAGCATTTTCAATCGTAAATTTCATGTTTTTTTTTAAATCTCAGATGACGAAGAAGCTTTGGCTACAAATCCTGATATTATTTGGTGAAATAACAATCTGGATGGTCCCTGGGATGACATTGTGAGTCGCCTAAAAGAATCAGAATGCACTGCGTTGAGAATTCAAAATATCGAGCAGACTACTGGTTCAGTTTCCACAATTCTTGAGAAGTGGCCAGCGTTGAAGAGACCTCTTGGATACGTTGTAGTTAGTTTGTATACACTCAACTAATATTCTACTATGAATCTGCATTTAAAATCTGATTTAATAGCAATTGGATTCAATTTTTGTACAGATTGAGCACGATTATGTGCAAAAATTCAACAGACAAGATGCGCTTTATTCTGCATGGCCACAATTTTCGGCCAAGGTTCACGAAGTGATGAAAAATGAAATTACTGATGAGGGGTCCAGAGAATTACTTCAAACTTTGGAAAATCAAAATTTGCCTGAAGGTATTTTTCAAGAAAGTAAATTATTGTGTGTCAGAGTTTTGAAATAGTATAATACAACTTCTTAGCACTGTTTTATTTGTATTAGCGAGTTAACAAAAAATTTATTTGAAGGAACAAGAGATCTCACTTTGTTATTGCTATTGCCGGCATTATGCCCTTCAGTTGGTCATATACGAAAGCCAAGTAGTAAGAAAATTTGGAAACCCTCCATAATCGAAGCACAAAACAGTTTTATTCATCACATAAAGGTTAGAAACTTAAGCATTAATATAGAGATGAAATTTTTTTTTGAAAATTTAGGTTGTGCGCGGTCGAAACACAGTAAGCGAATTTTTTTTTTTTAATTGAGTTAAACATGTTTTCAGATTTCATTTAACATCAATATTACTTGTACACTGTAACATTCATTATGTTCATGTTTTTGATAAAAATATTTTAGGATTCAAAAACAATTAAGTGCATTTTGAAGTTATGCATGAGAAGTTAAAACATAGAAAGTGTTTTTTTTTTGTAGTTTGATGTTTAGTGTGTTTTGACCGCACATAGCCAATTTCATATCTGATAATTTATTACATAAACAATATGATTATAGACTGCCGGAGATGTCAAAAGAAAGCAAAGAGAAATGATAGATCTGCATGCTGAATTTGACCAAACACTCCAACCTTACATCGTCGTCGTAGGACCAACGCTATCGTCCATTCAAGAAATACGCATGATGATCAACGATACAAAGTACGAGGTACAAAGCATTCTGAAAGCACTTGATATTCGCTTTAAATCTTTTCACGTTTTCAACGCTAAGTACCCAAAGCAAAGTGAGCCCGTCTGGCTCCTGATACAAAAAGCGGTATATGAACTGAAGACAAAATGGGATAGGAAGATTTCCAAAGTGACTACCACTCTCAGACATCTAGCTGAAACGCGAATCTAAAACTGATTTAAGATATCTCGAATACTTTGAAATCATTTGACATTTGTTTATCCTAACCCTAATGAGTCACACTTCAGTAGAATCGTATAATAGTCACATTGGGTGAGTTTCACCCCAACAGTGAGTCCTTAAAATTAAAAAAAAATTGCTAGGTATTATTTAAGGATTCCAAAAGATGATTTGATAGTTTTTGTAACCAAAATTATTTAAGTATTTTTGAAAAATCGGTGGAGTTCTACCATTTAGGGATTCTACGAGGAGCTCGAAAATTTTGTGGGTGAATTTCACCCCGTGTGACTAATTACAGTTAACTCGAGAGATTTCAAAAAAGCGAAATATGTTTGCTTGCAGCATCTGCTACCATAAGTTAGGTTCTCCTAATTTACTCTTGCGACATTTAAAAAACTTGCACAGGCTAGCTTTTAATAATAGGTACGTATGCAAACAGGGAAATTGCATTCGAGAATTTCAAAATTCTCATGCTTTTAAAAAGCATGTAGATAGAGATCATTCTACGCGTTCAGAGAGCACTATTTCGCAAAATGCTGAATTTCAATCAAATATTCCTGAAAGTGTAAAAAATGTTAGTTGTTCTTTTGAATCAAACCAAATGGAAAATCGTCCACTCCCAGTTAAAAGCACAGAACTGACAGATTTTAATATCGCTGCAAAAGATGTGAAAAATATTTTGCAAAAATCAACAGTAGCTTATATAGCTAAATTGTATAACCATACATTGAGAATATGTTTATTGTTTGTGAAAATCCTTTAGAAGACTTTAAAACAGATTATAAAAGGCTTAAATATTTTAAAGAGACAGGCTTTCTAATTGAATCTAAACCTTATCTCATAGGGACCGTCGATGGGATACGTTTTGAAGGTCAACACATTTCATTGGAAAGTGTATTGAAATCTTTTTTTGAGATGCCCGGAATTTTGGATTCGATCTTGAATTACATGAATTATTTAAATAACAAGGTGGATTCTTCAATACATATGTGTAACTTTTTACATGGAGAACTATGGAAAGAGATCAAAAACAAATACCCGGACAGAATCTTAATTCCGTGCATTCTAACCACGATGCGTATGAAACAAACAACACGGTAGGATTTCATACTGGAACTCACAAACTGGGTCCTGCCTATATTATATTTCCTACTTTACCTCCATTATTTCAGTCAAGACTACGAAATATTTTCTTAGTTTTATTATTTCAAGACGAAGATAGAGCAAATTTTGTAAATAGAGCTTGTTTTCGACCTCTTTTAAGGGAATCAATTAAGTTAGAACTCGAAGGGTTGACCTTAAAAGATGGGACGCGACAGTTCTTCCCTTGTGTTCTTATAACTGGAGACAACTTAGGTATATACCATATTTCTGGTCTTGTCGCTAGTTTTGCAGCAAATTATGCCATCCTATATAACCATCCTATCACGTGTTAAAAAATTCATATTTCGGTTTACATCACGATTTTTGGGAAGGTGTGGTTCCGTACAGTTTGGCCAACTGATATTGTACACGGAAAAAATTTGTACTTGAGAAATTACTGAACTAGTCACGTTGTGGCGGATATGAGAAAAATTCAGTGAATTAACAATAACTGTTCTGTAAATCATTTCGAACTGTTGTGTCATAATTACAGAACTGACAATAAGTACTAAAAATCGGTGCCGTAAAAGTTCAAAATGATTATCACGAATAAGTTGAAGAGAAACTACATCTGTGCTGTGAGAACCACAGTTCTCGGTCGCTTAAAATTACAGAACTCGACTGTGTTTCGGAATACACGGACGTGGCGGCGCGCTACGCATGGGCGTATCGCAAACACAGTTGCGATACGACAGTACAGTTGCGTCAGTGTGTGCGTCCCGGCATCGCATCAGCGAGATTCTATAAAGAATCACAAATCAAAATTAAGAAAACAAAAAATCAATGGAATCACCACGTACATTTCGCATTGGTCCCAGTTTTTTTTATATCTTGAAATAATTACTTTGAAAATTGGTCAACAATTATTGCTAACGTGAGGTTTGAAAATTTTGTACGACTTTCTCAACGAAGTTAACTCTCGTTATTTAACACAGCGTTGTATCTGAATTTAAAATATTTTTAAATTTAATTTTCTTGACAAAAAATCTCATTAATTAGAAATTTACTGAAAAAAGTGCAAATATGTACACTACACTCTAGATTCTACATCTATATATTTATATATCTCTACATCTTTGTACATTGTTCTATGTGTATAATCTGTTTAGCTCCTAAAGGTGCTTTGTAGCCCTGTGAGCTTTTTTCTCAATAAATTCAAATTCATTAATGAGTTCTGTAAATTAGGTGACTTCCTAAAAGCAAAAATGTATAATAGTTCGTTATTTTGACATCGTCGAAGCTTGAAAATGCTTGAACGCTTTAAATAATTTATTTAAATTGTTCTCAACCTTTAATGTACAAAATAAACAATTTCACTGATATAATAAAAATGAAGTTATCGCATAGTCGATGAAGTCTTCATTTTTTTTCAGTAATGCATGGAAGTGGTTTTGGAAGGAGTAGATTTATACAATTTCAGTAAAATGTACATACAATTGACAGGGTTATTAGATCAGGAACTGTTTTAATATTTAGATAACCTTTATATCCCAGATTTCTCCCATTTTTCTTCTTCAGAGTTATTCATCTCGAAAAATATAAGAAACCCATATAGAGTTAGTGAAATGGAATTAGTGATTAAAAATCTGATAATATTCAAAGAATTTAAGGTGAATTTAAAAGCTTTACAATTGAATTTGAAAAATTTAAAATTTAAATAACCCATTGAATTCAGTGGTCTTTAAGGGGATTTGAAAGAATAAAAAAAAAACTGGGAAATGGGTGTCGATCTGAATTTAATAATGTGGTTAACCCTTGGAATCTTTATTTTCATTTTCTTAAAGAAAAGTCACTTACGTGTTATTTTCATTTTAAAAAAGTGATTACAAAGTTTTTTGAGAAGAAAATAACTAAAAGTGACGAAAGTGTGGCAGATCTGTTCATAGAAAATTCGAATCAAATCAAAAATGCAGAATTTCATTCTACCTCAAATATGTATTTTTTCTGTTTATCAAATATTATAGAAATCTTGAAAGTAAGGTGTTGGATTATGTTAATGCACGTAGCAATTTTCACTTTCTATAAGTGGAAAATAATCTGCTATTTGTAATAATTTTATGTAAATTCAAAACAATTGTGACATTAATATTTAATTTACTGGAATATTTTTCGCTATAATTAAAGGACCTTCTTTAAATCATATACAATGTTCTCGAATCATATAAAATTTTCTGTAAAGTATTTAGAAAAATGTATCCTTCCACCTTCCTGAAGAATAAACCTAGTTTTTTTTCTCTACATAAGGGTTAAGTACGTATGTAAATAAATGTATTAACAAGAGTTTTCCATACAAAATTTGTTTTATTCCATATCTTGAATCTTTTGGAAAGTAGAGGTATTGGTTTTAACTGACTTTAAAATTCAATGTCTTTATACGTTACTTGCTGAAAATCATTTTAAATTCCCAAAAGTTAAATTTTTCGTTTCAAAAATATTTTACTTGAACTGGAAATTATATTCCAGTTCAAGTAAAATAATAATGATTGCTTTCTTAATCTGTAAACTAAATTTTCTTCTATTAAACACAAATATATTTTTTTACAAGCCCATTACTATAGAAAGAAATATTTGTACCTTAAAAATGGATCCTGCTATACTGAACAATAATAAAAACTTTTATAATTAGATCGTCTCACATTTAAACGTTAAAAATTAAAACATCTAATACATGAATTATCATGATTACGTTCAAAATTAAACAATCTTCTAAAAGAATTCAATTTTTTAAATCTACAATTTCACAATTAAAAAGTGTGAAATTCGGAATTATAAAATCAAGGTGTCTACAGACATGGGGAATCCGGGAATTTGCATGGAATCTTGTGCATCTTGAAAAATACGGGAAAATAATGGAAACTACTTAGCAGATCTGGGAAATATGTGATCACAAGTTTAGGTAGAAATTTTCATTTTCTGCCTGAAATTTTTATTATAAAATTATACGATTCAATAGTAAAAGCGCATGACGACTTGATCGAGGTCGATTCATTGCTAACCAATCAGAAGCTGTGAAACCTTCGAAATTTACTAACAAAAACCAGGAGCAGGTAATCAGTCTGTCTACTGATGCCAGAAGAAAAGTGAAAGTTTTCGTTTAAACGCTGAATACTTTACGCGTATAAAATGGAAGTTCTCAATATTATTCAATGGAATAATTTTAAATGAAATGACATATATATCCACGTTTTTGTTTTCCATGCTCTAAATGGAAGAATGAATCAATATATTTTAAAATTTTGAAAATTATATAATTTTGAAGCAATTTTTGATTAGAATCATTAAAACTTAAACATTTTTCAATTGATGGCTTAAAATCAAATTTTGTAATTTGAAGTCGTTTGCAATAAATAATTGGTCAGTAGTTATTTATTAATTAAAAATTTCACTTGCAGTTTCAAAATTCAACAAAATGAAATAATTGAAATTCTTACCTTAAAAGCTTAAACTTTGCACTCAACGATTCAAGACTTTATATTTGAAACAATTCACTTTCAAATTGTTTAATTTTGAATATTTGATTTATAATTGCTTATTTTAAATAAACAACCCAATACTGCTAAATATTTAAAAATGCCTTTTTAATTAAAAAATTTCAATTCGCAATGGGTTAAAAATCGAATATTTAAAACTGAAACAATATTTGAACGCCTATAATTTCAAATTAAGTAAAAGAGTTTAATTATGAGTCTATTCACTCTAAACTATTTTAAAATGGAAAATAGTTTATAAAATTTCAATCGAACGTTTACACTTGTTTAACTACTAAATTTGCCGCTATCTGGTTTTCCGGGTTTGAAAAAATCCTGGGCATTTCATGGTCTAGCGGCTACCACATTTTTAAATTATTAGTTTTAGGGCAAACAATTCAAAATTCAAAAGGTCGAAAAAATAAATTTTTCCCAAAATTGTTTTCATGTTTTCGTGAACATCGAAGTATATAATTGTTCTGGCAAAGTTTTAATTAGAAGTTTTTTCCAAGCTTTACTTTCTATTCACATTGGTATTTACTTCAGTCATTGTTATACTATTTTTAATCTACGCATATATGTTGGAATTTTTAACCATACATTTTTTTAACATTTTCTTATAATTTTGGTATGGTTTGTTTTGAGCGATATGGTAAAAGATACAAAATTTCGACATAAAATATTTAATACTAAGTTCAAATATATTTGACCAAAAATGTTGACCAAAAATGTTGACCAAAAATTTTGGGTCCGGCACTGGTCGTTTCTCACAAGCGGTGAGAATTTTCTTGGTTAGTATATAAGGACCACTTCGGCCAATATCCTCAGCGTGCGATATTCTGCGTTAGGGAAGTGCGTTGCGTGTATTATATTTATATCGGTTGTGGCCAACTGCCCGGAAATTGGCAACAAAATGAGGGGAATTGGGGGAAATTAGGAAGCTGAGTACAGGTGT
>CAKNXH010050260.1:17249-40318 GCA_932178445.1 Andricus quercusramuli
GCACCCTTAAAGATCTTGCTCTGGATCCATCAGAAGTTCCTGTTCGTCTACGTCTAAGACTATGCAGTCGTCATCATCCGAATCCAGATCAATTTCTATTTCCATTTCGTCCTGTCTGTCTCTACTATCGTCCGGTCTATTTCCCCCCTCGTTATCACTTTTTTCTTTTTCCTCTTTAGTTTCCTCCTTTTTGCTGTTAGGGATAACAATTTTCAAAACTTCGCGGAACTCAAGGTGGGTCTTATCCCAACTTGTCTTTTTATATCTTTTTCTATCTTTATTCGGTGCCGTGTGTCCTGTTTTGCTGATCTCATCCCTGTCCCAGCAGTATTCATCGTGGAATAGATATATGTTTCTCGGTATTTTTCCGCCACAGAATCTACACTTCCACCAGTCCAAGATTTCCATTCTCTGAAACAGATAAATGAAAGGACCTATTCGGCCAAACCAATAATAATCAACAAAAATAAAAAATAAAAAATAGTAGTCTAACGTTAATTTTGTTCTTTTTGTGTTTCTTTGGCTAATTATATTCTTTTCTCTCTATACTTTAGCCTAATTTCAATTTGTCAAAGAAATCTTTGAACCTCCTCCTCTTGCCTTCTTCTAAAGTTGCTGGAGTCCCGGTGATCTGAAACAAAAACTTAACCTAGACATCCCCTATTCTATCGCTGACCCAATACTCAACTCAAAGTGTCGTCAGTGAATTCCACAATTTATCGGTGAACTTATTGTTTTATTTTCTTATTTTCTACATGTAATTCTTTGTTTTATTTTTTGTATTTATAAAAAAGTAAAAAAAAAAATAATGTTCATTCTCTCTTTTTAATGTATGCTGCGACTTCTTCTCTTCTTTTCTGTTTTATCTCTTCCCATTCTTTCTCTATCTTTTTCTTCTCGTCGTCCGTAATTTCCCAAGTTGTCAACCTAATTTGTCTCTGTAACCTTTGTCTGCCGAATTCTTTTTCTATGTCTTCTAGTCTGTGTCTTTTTTCTCTTCTTATTTCCAACTCCTCTAATAAATCCGCGGTTTTTTTTATTTTTTCTTTCTCAATTTTCATGATTTTTTCTGTTCTCTTCCTGTCTGCTTCTTCTTTTTCTTTTTGTAGCTTCTCTTTGTATTTATCAATTCTTTCTTCTATCTTTTGGTTTTCTTCTTTTTGTTTTTTGATAACTTCTTCGTGTTCAGCTAACCAGCCTTCCTTCTTCGTCTCCTGTTTGGGCTTTCTTTTTACCTCTTCTTCTTTTTTCATTTTATCTTCTTCCTCACGTCTTTCGGTTTCCTTTAGAAGTTTTAGGATTTTTATAATCTTTATTTCTTCTTCTTTTTCCTTTCTCTTTTCCTCTTCTTCCTTGATCTTCGCTTCCTCCTCTTTCTTCAATTTTTCTTCCTCCTCTTTGCGTCTATCTTCTTCTTGCAATAGTTTAACTATTCTTTGCAAATTGAAGAATTCCTTCCTCTTTTTCTCCAATTCTTTAGCTTGTCCTTGAATTGTTTTTGTCGCCTCTAAGATTTCGATTCTTAGATTTTCCAAATCTTCCTCCATTTTTTTAATATTATTTTTTGTTGCCCTTTTCATTTCTTCTTCCACTCTCCTTCGATCCTCCTGTCTTTGCCGACTTTCAGCCATTTCCTGAAATAAAGAAAAACATTTCTGTCCTAATTTGTCTTTAAATAAACATTCTCATTCGTAAAAATAAGAAGTTTCGTCTTTATTTGTCTGTCAGTTGTCTTCAATTCATTCTTCCTCTGTTATGTTACTTTCAACTTTGTGAATATTGTTAAATTCTTTTTATATCATTTATATTCCAAGTACCTATTGATTTTCCACGAATTTTTCCTAATTCATAAACTGTTGGTGATAATTTCGCAATAATTTTATAAGGACCTTCAAAATCTTTATTTAGTTTCCTCGCTATTTTCGCCTCTTTATTCGATAAGGTTTTATCTCTTTTATAAACTAAATCGCCTATTTCAAGCTCAAAATTTCTTCTCCGCAAATTATATTGAATTGCTTGTTTATTATTTGCTTCATCTAGATTTTTCTGGACTTCTTCCTTAATTATTTGTAATTTGCGCAACCTGTCAGTCCATTTATCCCTTTCTTGGAATTCTATTTCGTCAGAATTTTCCAATTCTTTTCTCAATGTTTGTAATGGCTCTAATTCTCTACCGAAATTTAGAAATGCGGGGGTGAAATTGGTTGATGAATGTTTACTCGTATTCAGAGAGAATTGTAGATCTTCTAAATTTTTATCCCATTCGCTATGATCTGTATCTAAATATGCTTTAATCGTTGTTTTTATTGACCTACTACATCTCTCCGTGGGATTCGCCTGTGTATAGTATTTCGGAGTTCTCAGATGTCTGATGCCAAACTTCTGGGCGAGTTCTCCAATCGTCTTATTGACAAACTCGGTACCATTGTCCGATAGCAAAAATCTGGGAGTTCCCCACTTCGAAATTATCTTTTTGTGAAATTCACTCTCAATCGTTGGGCCGTTCGCCTTCTTGATTGGAATTATTTCTACCCATTTCGTAAATAAGTCAACGAACACTAATATGTATTTGTTTCTGGATTTCGAATTAGGAAGTGGTCCCATGATGTCAGTTGCGACCACTGTCCATGGCTCCTCGACAATTCTTTTTCCCATTAGTCCTATTTTTTTTTGATTGCTGGGCTTTTTTTTTATACAGATTTCGCATTTTTGGATATATTTTAAAATTTCTGAGTACATTCCCGGCCAAAAATAATTTTCGGATATTCTCGCATAAGTTTTCTCAATTCCTTGATGACCAGACTGTTTATTATCGTGTCCTTCGCATAGGACTTGTTTCCTAAGTTTTTTTGGGATAACTAATTTCCACGGATTACTTTCGGGTAATAGGAATGATTTTAAGGGGTCGGGTCTGTAAAAATATAATTGTCCATCCCTAATTCGCCATTTATCGTGCTCTTCAGGTTTCTTTCTCACCTGCCTAAATTTAGTGTTATACCATTCATCTGTTTCATCAATAAAATCTTTATTTTTATTTTCTATGCTACTCGCTAATATAGAGGCTACGGATTTTTCTGATTCATTTGTTCTCGATAACGCGTCGGGAACTAAATTTGCGCTTCCCTTCCTATATACAATTTCATAATCGTACTCTATGAGTTCTAGGGCCCATCTTGCTAGGCGACCTGTGGGGTTTTTTAAATTGTGAAGCCATTCCAAGGCTATGTGGTCTGTTAAGACTTTAAATTTGTATCCTTCTATATAGGGCCTGAATTTCCTTATCGCCCATACGACGGCTGAGCACTCTTTTTCGGAAGCGGAATATTTGCGTTCTGCCCCATTTAAGCCTCTACTAGCATATGCTATCACGTATTGGTTCCCTTCGATTATTTGAGTGAGTACAGCTCCCAAGCCTGTATCACTCGCATCGGTTTCTATTTGAAAAGGTTGTCTAAAATCAGGGCAAGCCAGGATAGGTGCTGTCGTCAACAACTCCTTTATAGTTTCCAAAGCTTTTTCCTGTTCGTCTGTCCATTCCCATTTTCTACCTTTTTTTAATAATCTATTTAAGGGTTCTATTAATTCCGAAAAATGTGGAATAAATCGCCTGTACCACGAGGCCATTCCTATTAGACGTTGTAATTGTTTAATTGTTTTTGGTCGTGGGAATTCTAAAATTGGTTTTATTTTGTCCTCGTCAATTTGTAGTCCTTTACTATTTACTACGAATCCTAAGTATTTTATTTCCGAGCAACCAAATTCGCACTTATCTGGACTGATTGTTAAACTTGCTTCATTCAATTTATCCAAAACTAGGTTTAAGTACTTCATGTGCTCTTCGAACGTTTCTGAAACTATTACTATATCGTCCAAATAACAAAAGACGTTTGGTTTTAAATCTGGAGTAATTATTTTGTCCATAAGGCGTTGGAATGTTGCTGGTGCGTTACATAAGCCGAAAGGCATACGAATAAATCGAAACATGCCTTTCCCTGGGACTACAAATGCTGTAATTTCCCGGGAATTTATGTTCAAGGGTATTTGATTATAAGCTGAATGTAGATCTATTTTTGAGATATATTTTGCCGATCTTAAAGTATCCAAAATTTCTGCCATTATTGGTACCGGGTATAAATCTTTTTTGGTTGCCTTATTGACCTTCCTAAAATCTAAGCAAAACCTATATTTTCCATTAGGCTTTTTTATCAGTACCACTGGATTTGACCAATCACTACTACAATGTTCTATAATTCCCTCATTCAACATTCTATCGATTTCTTCGCACATGATTTCTTTTATTTTAGGAGAGACATGATAATATCTCTGTTTGATAGGATCATGTCCCTGAACGTCAATTTTGTGTTCCGTCAGATTTGTTGCTTTTAATTTTTTGCTCATTTCTGGTATTTTTTCCTTTAATAATTTGTTCATTTTTTCCTGTTCACTTTCCGACAGTTGCAATATACCTTCGCATATTTCCGATGCAAAAAATTTTGTTTCCCTCACTACCATTGGTTTCCCTATGACGTTATTATTTATAATCGCATTATTTTTGAAATTAATCCAAGTCATATTATTATGTGATTTGATATTCTCTGCTATTGATTGAGAACCCCTGGATTTTACTTTATTTCCTGTCCAATTTTGTGTATCAAAATTTTTATAATTCTTTTTTCCTTTGAACTGTATATTATTAAATTCCCTAGAATTAAACCTCTTTCTTATCGCGTTACTCCTATTAGATTGACACTGCGGATGCTTCACACTCGGCCTCCCTACCTCGTGTGTCGATTCGTTTTCATTTTCGTCAGATTCCAGCGTTTCCAACGCATGGAATCTATTTTGCACTGTAATATCCATCAGCTGTGGTATACGTGCCTGGGTTGAGTTCTCGCTGTTCGCTATTTTATTGGGGGGAAAGTTTGGTTTTTGGGTTGGCTTATCCTTCAATAACGGGGATACCGGTTTCCCGCTGTCTAGTGTGCTTACGGCTATCCCCTCTCTATCATTACGGGACGTAACAGTGTCACCTAACCTAATATTTTTACTTTTTTCATTCGTTACTATGTATCTATCATTTCTTTCTTTTTGCCTATTCATGCGTGATATCGCCTCTCTTTGTACACTTGACCAGCCTGTTTGTGTTCCTATTTCGCACCTATTTTTTCTACTATCTTCTTCTCCTAATATCTTTATTTTAATTGGTTCAGGATTTGCTTTGGGATGAGCTTCGATCGTATATCGAATCTCAGGCAATTCCGGAAGCCACCAGTTGTTAGTTTCATAATCCATTTTTAATCCTAATTTTCTAAGCATGTCTGTTCCAATTATACCCTTTGATCTTAATTTCGGTACTATTCTAAATAATAATTCTTTAGTGACATGGCCGATCTTGATAGGAATGAGTACCTGGCCAATGATGCTCACTTCCTCGCCATTTGCCACTATTAGTTTGTTTGAATCAGGTTTTTTAATTTCGTAATTATGTAATTTAATTGTATTTAATAGATCTTGCCCTACGTATGACTCGAAATCCATTATAACGTGGAACCTCGTTTCGTCTGGGGTATCTAAATCTGAATCTAATTTTTCGGGCGTTTTATTCGCATTTGAGGATGTATTCGCCCTTATAATCCTCCCTGACCGTTTCCCTTATTTTGGAAATGCCAACATTCACTTTTTATGTGACCTGTTTTGCCGCAAAAATAACATGCAATCTTACTTTTATAATCCCTAGGTTGTGCCTGTTCTTTATTTCCAGAATTAGAGTTCGCCGCATTCTGTGCACTTGAATGCGCGTTCCCATTTTTCTGATTCATCCCGACATTCGCTTTTTCGATATTCTGTTTTTGATTACTATTTCTTTCTTCCGGTTTTCGGTCGCTTACTTGTGAATTTTCTTCGGGTGGAAATGTTATAGTAGGTCCACTTTCAATCGCTCGCTGATTCTTATTATTAAAATAACCTCTTGTTCGTGGGTACATTAGTTGTCGCATCATTGAAATTAGTGGATTGTACGGTGTACGACCGAAGCCTCTGCCTCTGTCGTTTTGAAATCTACCCGTATAACCTCCTCGTCCATTATAACCTCTGTTCTGTCCATTGTTGTCTTTATTATTTTGATTTTGGCTCTGAGTGTTACCGGTTCCACTATTATTTTGATTGTAATTATTTCCTTGACTTTTGTTTATCTCTTTACTTTCTGAAACTTTTAAAACTTGTCCTCTAATTTTTGATTTTACTAATTCTGTTTCAAATTCTTTCCCTAAATTTTCCAATTCTTCAAAGTTTTCAAAATCATTTCTTTTAATATATAATTTATATTCTAATCTTAGATTTTCATAAGTTCTTCTTAATTCCCATTCTAAGCTTTTTCTGGGATGTAGTTTTGCAAAAAGTTTTCTAATTTCTGTTGAAAACGAGTGAATGTCTTGTTCTTCCTTTTGATTACAAAATTTTATTTTATTTCTGATCTCTTCTGAAAATTTTTCATCCATGTAAACTTTAATGAAATCTTTTTTAAAATCTCCTAACGAATTCCAGTTATGTCTAGTGACGCGGCACCACTCAAGAGGTTCTTCTGATAATATTGCATCTAAATTTTCTAGAATGTCAAAATCAGTAATTTGATATCCTCTTTTAAATCTGTATAGGTCATCTAAAAATTGTACGGGACTATCGTCTTTGCTATTTTTAAATTTAAATGGCCAATTTGACATAATCTGAAATGGGGTTTGAATCATTCCGAACAGAAAATAGGCCGCTGGAATATTCTCATTATTTTGGGTTTGGTAATTCCTAGATTGGGTTTGTCTAGAATCTGGCCATCTGCTATTATCTAACTGGCTATTATTTTGTAAAAAAGTAGATCTTCGTTTTGATCTATGTGGCCCTAAATTTCTGGTTTCCTTCTGTTCTTCGTCAGTATCGCTATGATCAAATTTATTTCTATTTTCTAATTCTGTCGCATTTTCTGAAAATTTTTCCTTAGGTCTTGCACCATACCTATTATACCTACTGTCAATGTCCTTTCTATTTTCATTTTCTATCTCCCGATAACTATTTTCTGGTTCGGGCCATTTGTATTCGTTTTCTATTCTTTCTTTACTATAAATTTTCTGGTACGGGTTTTCCCCGTTTTTATTGATTTCTGATTCGAAATGTACAGTTTGATGTGCACTTTTTTCACTACTAATTCTCCCTCTATTATTCTTTTTATTTTCCTCTAATTTTCTTTTAAAATCTGTCCATCTATTTTCTTTTTCGAATTGGCGTCCATTTTCTTGTAACTCGAATGAACTATGTGCTCTCGGATTTAGTTTTTCTTTGACTAAACTTTCATGTTGTTTTACAATTAATTCCCGTCTTTTTTTTAACACTTCCCTTTCTCTACTTAAAAATTCATCGTAAGCAATCAATTCGTTAATTACTCGCGCATTTGTGTTTAAAAATGAATCGACTTCGTAAGTTTGATTGTTCCTAACACTGTCACTTCTTTCGTTTTCAACTATACTTTCCTGTCTTTGTATACATTTATTTTCCCTTTCTCTAACATTAAGATTTTCTAACCTATTCTCATTTTCTAATATTTTCCTTCCTTGTTCTAAAACGTTAGACGCTTCCGGTATTTCTGTTTTAGTGAGGTCATAATTGCTCTGAGCATTTTCCCAATTCCTGGGACCTAACGTATAGTTCGGTGGTACACGGTCTGATGCCACGCTAAACTGTGAATTTGGCGGCAAAAGATTCGCTGGTGGATATGTGGAGTCATATCTTGCACGATTGACTCTTTGGGGGGTGGGTAATTGTAAATGTGGCACAGAGTTTCCTCTGCCAATTGTTCGATTTAATGTTCGAACTGTATTTTGGGGTCTATACATCTCTGATGATAGGTTTACATTATGCAGTTGGGATTCCTCATTTCCAGGACTATTTTCATTCCTTACTAATTCTAAGTTTCTATCTGGGACCGGGTTAGACATTTTCGTGATTTTAATTTTTCCGGATCTTAATGTCATATAACTTTCCATTTTATTTAATTTTCTGCATTGACAAAAATGTAAAGAAGCATTTCATATAATTTTCGCACATTTATTTTGTTCAATTTTTATTTTCTTGACTTTCACTTACGAAACCGTTAGAATATTAATTTTGAAGTCCAAATATTTTTCAGTTACTTTATTTTATATCCTATCGATTTTACTTTTCTTGCAAGGCGTCAAGAGCTTCGCAAAATGTAAACACGCTTGGCCTTGATCTTGACCGAGGGCAATCCCGCACACGTGTTGTTTTGATCGCGCCGAAACTGCTGAGCTTACCAAATCGCGTCACTTTCACTTTTGAATTTTAATTATTTCTAAACGGTTTTTCTTTAATTTTACTTTTTTCCCTTACTATTTTCCTATATAGATTTACTTTCTCTATTTTTTCTTACCTAACCTGTCATTTTCTTCCTCCTTCAATCTATTTTCTATTCAAATTTTGCCTTTGCTTCACCATTTTTCTTCTTTTTAAATTTTAGAAAAAATTCAAATCCAAATTTCTTGGTAAACTTTTTCTTTTATCTATTCGGAATTTCGCGCACTTCTTATTCTACATTTTTATAATACTATACATATATATATTTTCAAATTTCCGTCCTCAGTCTCGTAAAGTACTCAGCGTGGGAAGAAGCTTGGATTTTGGCATTTTGGAAATGTGGGTTAAGAAGTTGGGCGCCAATTGTGGCCAACTGCCCGGAAATTGGCTACAAAATGAGGGGAATTGGGGGAAATTAGGAAGCTGAGTACAGGTGTAGTCAGTCATAAGGCTCTTTTATGTCGTTAGGATGTTTATTTAACCACTTACAGGTATGCGTCAGAATAACGAGGTCGAGATTCCGGAAATCCTGAACGTCCGTGGGACCCGTACTGCGGAATCCAGGGGATGGAGGTACTTCGTCCAGTTCCAATTCCGCAAAGTGATATCGAGGTATCCTTTAATAGTGGCACAGACACACTTATAGGCACGGTTACGCGCGGTGAGGTAACGAAAAGAAAACTCGGAACGTTCCCAAAGGAAAATGCTCTCGGTCGCGTATTAGAACTGACGATTTGTGGTCGACGACCTGCTCTTGCTCATTTCGGGATTCGTCGACCTCGATCGCCAAATCTCGGACCTCACCCCTTCCGGATTAGATCAGGGCCGGAAGGAACAAAGGCCCTACTGTAACTTCACGTTACACGGTATATATATGTTAGGTTAGGCTATAGAATCATATTATGTTTGTGTGCGTACGATAAGTTAAGAATGTGTCTCTTGTGTGTGCCCTCCGTCCGTTCTTGCTTCCTTTCTTCTAAGATACAAAGTAGTAGTAGTATATAAATCGAATTTTTTTCGTTTTGGAAACGACGGCGCGGTGATGTAGAAATCACAGAACTCTGCCGTGTTTTTGATTTGAGAGGCGTTCTGTGAAATATCCAGTCTTCCACTTTCTTTGTAACGAACTTTAGTTTCGAAAATTTTAAAGCTTCCCATTGCTAAAATTACTGTCCAATTTAAGAATTCTTCCTGCATTATATTTAATTCTCATAGAAAAAGTTCTGTATAATTTAAAATAACGTAGGTCTGTAATTATTACGGATTTTTTCTCATATCCGCCACATCGGAACTAATTCTGTAATTTCTCAAGTACAAATTTTTTCCCTGTACTGTGTTAAATTAAAATACTTCTCTCTTGAAGATTTCAATGATAGATTAGTGGAGTTTGATTTTGGGCCGCTTGATAAGGGCAATCGTCCGAAATGTTTATTGAAAGAGAAACTGCAAAAGGGAAAATTAGGGTGTTCTGCTTCTGAAACAATTGCTATTTTTGCTATAGGCCCTATAATTAATGTATGGTGCATGAGATGTGAAGCAAAACATAAACCATCTAAAGTAGGAGCTCAAGTTTCAAATTCACGAGTAAACTTACCATATTCAGTCGCTTTAAAACATCAATTACAGTTCTCTTTTAATCTGCATTGTAATTATTTTCTGAATAATGAAATTCGTTTTGGTCGTACAGAATTACTATTTCTTTCGAAATATCCAGAAATTGAAAAAATGTTACCATTTGACTTTAAAAATGATTCTTCAGTGTATTCAGTTTCATGGCTTCACATTGATAGCTTAACTTATAAATCACCTATGATCTTAACAATAAGTTATGAGGATGAGCTCCCACTGTTTTGCGGCTTTAGTCCAGGTTTTGGTAAACTCAGAGAAGAAATTTATTTTTCTAGCAAAAAAATTAAAAACTGTGGGACTCTATTCTCACATTGGTGCATATCAAGTTACGGTGACTGAGAAATTGATTGTTATCAGTAGAGACAAACTATTTAACAAATTTCCGACGTCAATTCACACTGCTGCATGATGGAAATTTGTATGTTTTATACAATGATGCTTGAATTGAAATAATGACCCATATGAAAATAACTAATCGGTAAATAGTGCACTCTGAACTCAATTTTTTAAAATATATATCTTTCGCGTGTATTATTTGAAAATGTGTTTTTGACTTTAATTGTCTCTTATTATTCTATGCAATTTGCTGATCTCAGTTTAATTTCATGTGTTAAAGATATAACTAGAAGGGAGCCACATTTCTGTATGTATAATTATAGAAGGATAAGGGTTCAAACGAATTTCTCTATGGTTCCCTTAAAAAAAGTGATATTTTTATTACATAGTGTGACAGTATTATTAGTTACTATATAAAAAAGGAGACAAGATATATAAATATGTATTTGTTATAACAATGCGACGTAGAGTTAACTAAGATACGCTGTTTTATATACTTTATCAGAGAAATTGGTTTATATACGAGCGATTATATTGCTTTCCTATATCTCAGGTAATTACGTTAAAAGCTATTTTTCAGCAAGATTATTTATAAAAAATAAAATCTGTCTGACAAATATCAAATAAACAAAGGCTTCTGTCATTAGCAATGTCATTAGCAATGTAAATTTTGCGGGGTCCTTTCTTAGTTCAAGTAAACGTTTTAGTTATATCAACTAAAATATATACTGAAGCCAACATTTTTACTTGGATCAAACAAAACATTTACTTGGATCAACAAAAATATTTGCTTGGATCAACCAAAATATTTGCTGGGATCTACCAAAATATTTGCTTGGATCAACCAAAATATATAGTATAATGAGCCAAAACTTACTAACCAAAAAGTTTGCTTGGTTCAACCAAATATTCTGTTGTCCATATAATAACCATATTCTAGGGTTGAATCAATAAAAATTTTGTTGATTCAACTAAATCTTTTTCTGAGTGTAATATGTTGTTCATCACTTAGTATGATTTGCAAAATTTTTGTAATAATTCGCTAGTTTACAATATTATCTGATTAACGTAATTGGAATTTCAATATTATTGCCGGCCGAGCAACGTTTAGAAAATTTGATAGAGACTGACCTTATAAGCTCAGTCTCTATCCTTTATTATGCAAATGTAAATGCAAACCTGTGAATGCACACTTGAGTGAGTAACTATATATTCCACTGGCCTAAAGGCTCAAGAGTCAAAATTGGAAATACAGCCAATGTTTAGAATTGTTTGATTGGTAGTTAGTGAAATTATCTTTAGAACTTGTGGTTTAAAGATTTTTCCGAGCATGTGTGGACTTTTTAAACATAGAAAAATACACTAGAAAAAAAATCCACAAGACCTAGGAGTCGAAATGAGATTTACAGTCATTTTTCAAATTTTTGAATTTAGTATTTGACATCATAAATTTTAATAAATTTAAATTTAAAATTTAAAGATTTTTTGGGTTTCAATCGTGTGCGAAACTATGAATTTTGACTTGATTGGCCAATCAAGTTTGACCAGTCCCCACCATGGGGCACTCTGGCCAATCACAGGCATTGTAGAGAATATATATATAAGAACAACATATCCTGAAACTTCAGTTTCAGGTCAGCCCTGAGGAGGTGAACAGCAATGTTCACGAAACGTCGGCAACATTCATAGTTTCGCATACGATTGAAACCTTATCTAAAGGTCTTAATTTTGCAGTCGCTCCCTCCAAAATCCCAAAAGAAAAAATCATCAGTAATTTGGAATCCACAATATATACCCTTCCATCCGAAAAAACGAATGACATACGGCGTGGGACGGCCAACATTTTACGCGAAGTCCAACTTCCCTCCTCAAACTTAACAAAACAAGAAAAAACAGCTATTAAAGAACTTAATCAGAATAAAGACATAATATTACCCGCTAACAAAGGCAACACAACAGTAGTAATGAATGAAGATGACTATAACAATAAAATCATGGACCTTCTTACTCACGATACATATAACAAACTTGAAAAAGACCCCACAAACACAATAGGTAGAGAAACAAAAACCCTTCTAAAAGACTCAAATCTTGACAGCGAAACAATATCTAAATTGAAGCCTACTAATCCCATCTCCCCAAAACATTACGGACTCCCAAAAATCCACAAAAACAACATTCCACTGAGACCGATCGTCAGCGCAATAAACTCACCAACTTACAACCTAGCACGTTTTCTCGCCAAAAAACTGAATCCTTTCACAGTAAAACTCTATCACACACGTCCAAAAACTCTTTTGACTTCATCAGGAAAATGCAACAGATTCACATTCAACCCCATGACATCCTAGTGAGTTCCGAAGTAGTATCTCTCTTTACAAAAGTACCAACCTCTGATACAATCCACATTATTAAATCCTTTGCAAACTTCCCCTCCAATCTCACACATTTGATAGATTACTGTCTCACTAATAGCGATTTCTCTTTCAATAACCAATTCTACGGAAAATCCTCAGTAGCAGCACTGGGATCTCCAATCTCACCTGTAATAGCCCACATTTCTATGGAAAATCTATAAACTAAAATCTTTAGCAAATCTAGGCTTAAACCGGAATTTTGGTGCCTTTACGTTGACGAAACTTTCGTCATCTGGAGACATGGACTAGAAGAACTACACAAATTTTTCGATTTAATCAATCAAATATACCCTAATATCCAGTTCTAATTGCAAAATTAACCCTCATCCGGGCGCGTGGGCGGTAATTTACCGCCCTGCTCATATAATAGCGCGAAACTCTCGTCTGTGCGTTCGGGGGACGACGGGACGGGCTAGTATTCTCTAGTTACAATGTTCGGCAAAACTCCAGAGGCCACCAACAGACTTGCCTTGTTTCCTAGGCTCCTACAGAGAAAAATTCTCCACCAGAGAAGCACCTGTCGTTTCGCAGAATTGCCGATTCTGCTACATTTGCGGTTCGAAAAAAAATAATATAACGCGACTAAGATGTAACTCATGCATGCATAGCATTTACTCAAAAGCATTTAGTGCATACTTGTGACAATTGCCACAATGGCGATAGAATTGCTGTTTATGATTTTATTTACCCAAACTCCACCATTTTCACTTATAAGTTTGATATAAGTTTGATGAGGCGGTAGATTACCGCCCCGCACCCACCTACGTCATGTATGGTGACGCGCCCGGATGAAGATTAATGATCATTAAAGAGAAAAATGAAAAATTCAGCGTTCAACATGAAAATTTAGAACCCTCAAATTTTAGGCAGTCAGAAATAAAGAAATCATTTAATTACTGTCATCTCAATTTCATATCAAACAATTTTTATCTGTTTTGATTTTAAGACAAATATCATTTTCAACTTTTTGAATCTAAATCGTTCAACTTTTAACAATTCATTCAGAATGATCATTCATTCTTAGAATCTTCCTTACAAATATATTTTAAATAATGCATTCGTGAAAATCTTTAACTAAAAGATAAAAATATTATTACGTTAAAAAGTTGAAAATATAATTCAAAAGAAGATCGCTATGCTTCCAACTTTTTAAATCGCACCATTTAAGGCTTTCAATTTTGAAGTTGCGTTTTCATTTAAGTTGAATTTCAAGTGTTCAATATGTGAATTTGAGTTGTTTTATTACGATTCTACGAGTTCAAAAATTCAGAAAAAAAACATAATATTTTTTTATTTCACATTGAAACAAAACAACTTAGCATATTCAAATCTAAACTCATTACATTTAAAACGGACAACCAAGGCTTTTAATAGGAAATTTTGCAATTTAAAAAGATTTGATCGTAAAATTGAATTAACTTTTTTAATAATTATGCAATATTGTATTATTATTATTTAAGTTGGCCGAACGTATTTCGCCAATTTAACGAAAATTTTGGTTTAACTTAACTTTAATAGAAAATTAAACACAACGTGAAAAATTCAAAACAAACTGCAATTTTTTAGCATTGTTCTAAGAGTATATTAATAACAATAATAATAAATTGATCGAACAGTTATGTTCGTTATGCATTACAGTTATGTAGTAGATGCAATTTTATTTAAAAAAACCCAAACAAAATAATAATTAGTTCTAAAAACTCACAAAACCCATTTTTCACTTATGTGGTTCTTTGGAACCATATAAAACTGACTTGAGGGGGTGATATTTGATAAGTAGAATTTGATTCGTATTCTATGGCTATTCGTAAAGATAAATGTTGTGTTTCAAATCGATTCAGCTAATATTTGACGATTCTGAACGGAATGTACAAAAACTTCTCTTTTTAAGAAATAAAAAAATTTTGACCACCTTTAAATGTATATTGTCACTGACGAGACGTGTTTCCTTCAAGGAAGGAGCCGCCCCCCCGCCCCCCCGCTCCGACCGGGGCTGATATTAAGATTAAGATATTTGCAATTCCGAATTTATCTTTCACGTTTTGCAATAAACTTCTGGTTAAAGCAAAACTACAGATTTCAGAAAAACGCAACTTTCTAGCTACATAAGTAGTACACTAAGCGTAAAGTGGACAAAAAGTTAAAAATTTCAGAAGAAAACCGCAACTATCTGGCATTAATATAGATGAAGATAGATGCAAACAACAATAATTTGTTCGAACAATTATTTTTGCCTAACTTAAATAATTATTAGAGTAATCCAGGTGAAAAATAGACAATTATTTAAAAATCTGAGGGAAAAAAACCATAACTTTTTACCATCAAGCAAAGAGAATATTACTAGCAATAATAATAAATTGTTCGAACAATTATTTTTCTTAACTTGAGTTAATCATCACTTCACTTTAATTACAAATTGTACAAAAATTCAAAAATTTCAGAAAAAAACCCAACTTTCTAGCACTCATATAAGAGAAGATAGCTAATAACAATAATAATTTCTTTGAATAATTATTTTGGTCAAATTAAAATAAATATTAATTCACTTAAAATTTTAGAAAAACCCGCAGTTTCTCGCATTATTCAAAGAGAATATTTTCCACAATAATAACATATATGTTGAACAATTATTTTTATTAACAATAATAATGTTTACCTCGCTCTAATTGAAAATTGGACAAAAAGTGCAATTTTTTGAAAAAACCGCGACCTTCTAACTCTATTTTAAGAGAAAATTGCTAGAAGCAATAATAAATTGTTTAAACAATTTGTTTACCCAGTCAGAATGATGACTTCGATCAGGCGTGGAATCGACGTCGTAACCGTCGTATGATCGTCGAGGCGAAATTATCGTCGAAAAATTAATCGGTTTTCGACTATCTTTATTATGCTCCACAGATACTTCGTAAATGATCATTTACTGCAATGTAACTAATTTCATCAAAATTTGTTGCAATTTGAAGGGGTCAAAAATCAACGTGGAAGTGACGTTGATTCGACGTCATTTTGACCTCTTCCAGGCAAATTTTATACTCTATCTCAGATGCCTGCATGCAATGTTATAAAACCTGCGGAAATATCTTAACTATTTTATGAAGAAACTTAACCTTTTTTTGATATTCTTGCTCATCAAAATCCAGCCTATAACGTGGATGTGACATTTTACTATCGTGGGTCAATGCAATTAATATTTATTCAAAAATTATTTATTGTTGAATAAAATGAAAATTATTTACTTTTAATAACCAAAATATAATGAATCAATTATTCCACATTTTAGAAGTGTCCGCCAAACGAAAGCCAAATTCCTATTAGTCGTTCAAAAAACGCAAGCGCAGTTTATTATTTGAGGCCTTGAATTTGAACTTTTTTTTTGGAAAATTATATTTTAGACTAATTTTTGGAGCGTCTGACTTTTAAATTTCATAATCGTAGTTTCCAATTCAAATACTTGTGAAGCTAGGACAATCTCCGCTACGAAATATTTCAAAATTTCATATTCATGAAGCCTTGATAGTTTTGAATTTAATCATTTCGAATGTAAGTATAAAGCAATTTCGGAATGAGAGGCTTAAATTTGTACAATTTGAAAAATTCAAAATTGAATAGAAAATTAAATAAGATAATCTTAATCTTTCTTGAATAGATAATGAGCAGTTGAATAATTTGTGAATTTCAAAGGGCTACAATTTTAGAATTCTAAATTTTCATGTTGAACGCTGAATTCTGAATTTTTTTCTTTTATAGATTTTTTGCAACACCCACCTTCAAAGTTCCACTTTATGTGCCCCAACGTTATGTGTAAAGTACGTCTTTAAAGCACAGTGACGTCGCCGTATATAATGTACGGTCATTATACACGCTGACGTCACAGGTGTGCGTAAAGTATGCCCATTATATACGGGTGACAATTTTACACATTCTTCGAGAATGGTGAGTTAAATCATAACCAGAGTTGAGTAAGCAATTAACTTGAGGGAAATCACATTATTAATCACTCTCTCAATTAGAAACTTTCTCGGTTGGATGTTGCAAAAAATAGTGTACGACACATGTGCGTACATAGGTGATTATGACGAATGTGATTGTAGCATTTGCCTACGGCCGGAAGCACTTGTCTACGCTTTTGCACTCGCTTCGCTCGTGCACAAGCTTTCGACTCGTGCTTCCAGCCTACGGCTCATGCTGCAAACTTCACACTCGTAATAATCACCTGTTTTACGCACTTGTATCGTAAATTACTATTAATTTTTCAATTAAAATTGAGTTTTTTCAATTTTGTAGCGTATAATTTATAATTTTGGAATTATCAATTGTCAAGCAATATAAATTTACTTCAAATAATTTAACTTTTAAAGGGTTTCAATATAAAACGTTTTCATATGTATTACAATTTTTGGTGACTATTTTGATAATTTAATATTACATTCATATTGGAAGTTTATCTAGAATAATTCAATTTATTTTTTGATTTTATAAACAATTTTCTAATCTTATATGAAAAATCTGGGGTATTCGCAAAGAGAGTATATATTTTTCTAAACAAGGAGAAATCATGAATGTCCACCAGTAGATGCAGGAGAAAGCCGGGAGAAGACAATTTTAAAAAATAGTAGCCACCCTGGCTCCTCAGGTTGATGTCAGGATTTAATCGGATCTCTGTTTCTGTCGGGTTAGATAGAGAAAAAAGTGTGATCCTTTTAAAATGATTTTCGTATAGATCCCTCTATCTGTTTTACGAAGTAGACAAAGAGGGTCCGATAGTTTCAAACTGATGAGTACGATTCTCCGTGTCTAAACGATCGGACCCTCTCCGTCTTGCATATAAAACAAAAAGAGGGATCTAAATAAAATTCATTTCGAAAAGATCACACCTTCTTCTCTATCTCGCCTGAGAAAAAGAGAGGTCCGATCGAATTCTGGCATCGGAGCCCCACACTATGGCCATGTATCACGACCGTGAGATGTGTGGTTACAGGGAATCACAACGACAGGCCGGCGAAGCCCTCGTGTGTCTTGAGGACACGGAGCGACCCAAGGATGACAGCCTTCTGCATCCATCTCGCAAGTGCCTTGGCATATTTTTGGCACGCGGGTATGGCTTTAAGGTTACGCACCAGTGATATTTTCGCACCTCCCAGAGCACATATCACAAAGACAATTACTCGCACAGAATATTTTGGGTACAGTCGTTGCAGCTCTCTTTTAAGGTCTTGATACCTCTCCTCTTTTTCTTTCTCCTTTGCAGTGGGTCGGACACCCAGATAGTATGTGTTCTAGGTACTCAGCGTGTGCATGACACGCTCTGCATCTATCACTGGGAACTTCTTGACATAAAATGCGGGCAAGGTATGGTAAGGTGGAAATGACACCATCCTGGCATGCAATAATAAAACCCTCTGTATCTAAATTGAGCCCTGATGATTTGAGGAAAGCAAAAGTTTGCTCCTTCGACAAAGACTGTTTTTCTACATTTCTGTGAAAGTTTCCGTGCATATGCTTGCCGAGTAGCTCTTGATGAGATTTTCCAACATCTGCTTTTTTCACTTCGGCTTTTAGACGTGAAGCATCTAGATGGAGTAATGCACTCTCCTCACTTCTGATGCTGAAATTCAGTCCAAGGGTCTCGGCCGCTTACTCCGCAGCTTCGTAAAGGAACGCTCCTTCGCCAATTATCTCGTGATTCCTGACCATCTTTAGGAGCGGTTCTCTGCCATTAGCAACGATGTAAGCTGCACTTAGAACAATATATAACCTTATACTCGCGTAGATTAGTGTCGCCACAGAGGTATCCAGGAGAATTTCGTAGTGCGAAAGATAGAGGCAGAAGTGTGATGCAAAACAGCAAAGGGCTCATGGTATCACCTTGAAAGACTCCCCTCTGGAAGGTGACGCTGTTTGTTGTCAGACGATAATTCCTAGATGAGATGGAAAATCTAGTTTTCCAAAGAGGCATTAATCTCTCGATGCATCTCACCATGTGTAGATGTACCATTAGGCTTTCCAACAGACAGATGATAAGTCTATGAGAGGTTGAATCGGAAGCTTTCCGGTAGTTAATCCAGGCCATTGAGAGGACGCGCTGATGGGATGCAGCGTCTTTACAGACACCCCTGCCAATTAGAATGTTCTCTCGACTGCCTGCTACACCTTTTTTCGAGCCACGTTGTTCGTGCATCTTTCGCCATACAGGCTCAATTCCTCGAACAATCTTGTTGTTCAGGACAGCTGTAAAGATCTTATACAGTGTGTTCAAACAAGTTTTCGGCCTGTAATTTTCTAGTCTGGACAAGTTGCCTTTTTTCGGCCGGAGTATAGTGCGTCCTAACACCAGCCACTGCGGAATGGGCGTCTCCGACTTTAAATATGAGGTGAATATGCGGGCCAAATGTTGGGGTATAAAAGTGAACTTCTTCCACCGAAAGTTCTTGATACAATCTGGTCAAGCAGCCGAAAAGTTCTCCGTGTCTTTAAGTGCTTTCTTCACCTCTTCGGCAGTGACTGATGCACATTCCTCCTCAGATTTTATGAGTTTGTCGCAAAACTCCTTGAAGCGGATAATATTGACAGTATCTTCTTTCAGCTCTAGTGTTTTTGGGATCTTGTACACCTCTCTCCAGAAAGTCTCTACCTCCTTGGGCTTGTGTGGATTTTGTACAAAAACAGGGAGATTGTTGAAAGGGCGTGACAGGTCAGCGAAAAAACTGTTGATTCTCCCTGATCCATCTCTCCCGATTCTGTATTCTCCTCCTTGCGTCAGATAACAGCCGCATTTTGTCAACAATATGCTGCTTGATTGTCAGCTTGATTCAAGATCCTTAGTTCTTGGGCGAAATTCGCCAATCATCTCGTGGTTCCTGACCATCTTTAGGAGAGGATCTCTGCTATCCGCAACGATGTAAGCTGCACTTAGAACAATTCGGTTATGAAGACACTGGAGATTCAGAAGGCCGCGTCCGCCTTGACGGCGTGAAATGTAGAATCGCGGAACTGACGAATTGATATGCAAGCTTTTGTGCATATGCAGGATCTTACGTGTGCACACTGGGTTAGAAGACCACCAAAAGTGGCCAAAATTCAAATTCACAGTTATCAATGGAAGAATTATTTTTCATAATATAGATGAGTTGAAGAATCTTTTCACCAAATTTTATGATATATTAACTAGTCCTCTTAATTCTAGAGCTTTATGAAATGAAGAAATGTTTCTTTTTTTTGTTACTGTTTTTTGAAGAAAATCTTTGAAAAACTTGTTCATAATGTTACTGAAGTTGAGCAGTGTTGTGCGCGGTTAGTACTTGGATGGGTGACCGTTCGGGGAATACTGCGTGTTGTTGACCCGTCGTGGGTGTGGTGGACCCACACTGGTAGTATTTATCCACCTAGAAACACTACCCGAATCGGGTAGTGAGGCAATGAACTTTCGAGTTCGAAATGCTAATCAATTTTTTTTTTTATAGGAAAGAAATCCAAATTTGAGCTCGGTTTTGAATCCTCTCACTTTGTACTCATGCATTTTAGGAATTCACAGCAATAGACAATTTCTGAATCAGAAGTTCCCTGAGGTTACACCTTGTATTTAAAGTTCTATAGTGCTGTTAGGTTCATTATGATGTTTGCTACTAGGTTATTTGCCACCGTCTGCCACCATTGGCATTTGACGAAGATATTAATGAATGAAGTTGAGCGTGCACAGTGGGCTGAAAGACCACCGAAAGTGGCCAAAAGTCGAATTTTTGTTTGGATTTATATGAAACTTGGTATAAGGGGGTTATCGAGGTCGCTGATTCCGAATTTGACGTCATAATTAATAAATTCTGAATGGCAGATCCAATATGGCGCCTGAAATTTCTAAATTTTTACTTATTTATATGAAACTTGGTGTGCGGAGGTTTCTGAGGTCGCTGATTCCAAATTTGTAAACAAATTCATAAATTAAAAATGGTGGATCCAATATGGTGCCTGATATTTCGCAATTTTTACTCAGACGAACTTGAATTAACTGACGAAAAACAGTTTGACGTGGACGGAGATATTCAATGAGACGCCCCTTATTAAGAAGAAGTATTGGGAAGTATTGGATCCAGTACTTTTTTCCCGAAAAAGGATTGGATTTCCAATACTTATTCGCGAAAAAAGTCTTAGATCCGATACTTAGCTATACTTCTTTTTCATAAGGGGCAAGAGGACTCATTTCAAAGTTTGATAAAAATATGTAAAAATACAAACACAAATACAAATGAAAGAAAAAATTTCAAAATTTTAGGCGCCATAATGAATCTGCCATTCAGAATTTGAAAATTTTGACTTCAAATTCGAAATCAGCGACTGCAGAAACCTCCTTACACCAAGTTTCATATAAATAAGTAAAAACATTGACATTTCAGGCGTCATATTGGATCCGCCATGTTGAATTTATGAATTTTGACGCCAAATTCGAAATCAGCGACCTCAGAAGCCCCCTCATACCCAGTTTCATATGAATATGTAAAATTTAAGAAATTTCAGGCGCCATATTGGATACGCCATTTTGAATTTATGAACTTTGATGTCAAATTCGAAATCAGCGACCTCAGAAACTTCCTTACACCAAGTTTAAAATGAATAAGTAAAAATTGAGAAATTTCAGGCGCCATATTGGATCCGTCATTTTGAATTTATTAATTTTGAGGGCAAATTCGAAATCAGCGACCTTAAATACCTCCTTATACCAAGTTTCATATGAAGACCAAATCTGTCGAAGATTTTTTTATCTACATCGGAGAGACTCCTTCACTGATGTTACGTCCTAAATGCGGCTTTGAGGCACGCCCAAGTACGGATAGGTCTCTCCAGTGTTAAGATGTCTAATAACGGTTATATCCACAAGCTCAGGGTCCTTGGGAATGCCAGTAATCGTTCCTTTCTTCAGATGAATTTTGGCACACTTGTCCAAACCAGAGGTCGGCAAACTTTTTTCTCGCTTTTCAGGTCAGGGCAGGGTTGGCCCAGTAAATTTTTTGCGTCTGCCGGGCTTTGTTCGTCAACGCTATGGTTCTCCTGCGTAGGGTTCGGTTGGATTAGCTTTTCTCGGCCGAGGTTCATTGTGAGACTGAGTACTCAATGGGAATAAAAAGTTAGCAAACAGTTTTTTTTTTAATTCTTATATTAGCGATCTAAAAGTCTTAAATTCGGAACCTGTGATTTTTTTCGATTACACACATCTAAAGTTATTCTTGGGAAGCTAATGTCAATGTTGACTAAATCACTGACTCATTTTATATTTCATTTAGCAATTTTTAACTAATTCAGATTTAAGGTATAAGTTCAAATATTGCAAATAATTAAGAACTAGGTGAATGAAACAGTGACTGACTTCGTCTCTCATTGGGTCATTCTAAAATAATTCATATTTAGAGTACAATGTTTGAATATTGCATGCACTTTGTTAATACTTTGCACCCCCTTCTTTCTTTCTTGCCTTATCCTCTCCTTTTTTCCATTTTGGCCCTATCGGATCAATCATATTATTAATTACAGGTACTTGCAATCATAAAAAGCACAGAGTTTGAATTTCAAAGTTTCAAATTGCCAATTTTAAAACTGAAAATCTTGTCTCCACATTCTGATGCGAAAAGTATGAGAAATATTTTATATTTTCAATACAAAAGTATCGAATATTAAAATTACTCAATAAAATGCCATTGGACACTCAGTTTGTAAATTAAAAATGTCCTTACAATGAAAATTAAATTCCAAAGTTAGGTATTGATCGTTAATTGACTTTTATTCTCTTAAAAAAAGATTGTAGATTGTCATGTAGTGGTCAAAATAACAAATTTTAAAGTTTGTTGTTTCAAATTCCTCATTTTTCAACTAAAAATGTTTTTTTCGTATTCCTGTATGAAAAGTAATTTTATATTTTCTTTATAAGAAGATCGAACATTAAGAGAATTTTATAAGCTTATACAATGCCATTCTGATTCTACGCTAATTTTGAAAATTAAAACGTTTCTAATAATTAAAATTGAATGGAAACTAAAAGTGTTATTGTTCATTGAATTTTTGGGTTTTGAGACGTTTCTTAGATTCTTTTTGATCGCAAAAATCCACAGAATTCGAATTTAAAATTTTCAAATTGCTAATTTTGAAATTTAAGAATTTTTAGTTTTTAATTGTAATCCCCGATACTCGAACCGCTTAACAAAAAAAGTATCCGTGTCGGGATGGACCTTTATGGCGGCAGCAGGTACTGCCACGATATTTTGACTCGACCCTCACGGCAGCTAAGGCTGCCGTGCGGCAGTAGTTTGCCGACCACTGGTCCAAACCAAAGTCCATCCCAATCTC
>CAKNXH010050261.1:0-10864 GCA_932178445.1 Andricus quercusramuli
GATACTTCAGGAGTTGTTCGCTTGGGAGGTCGCTTGCAACAAGCTCCCATCAGCTATGACGAGAAGCATCCTAAAATTCTACCCACTCTTCGAATATCTGAGTTGATTGCGCGACACGCTCATTTAAGGTCCATGCATGGTGGTAATCAGTTGACCTTATATACTCCACGTCAAGGATTCTGGATCATCGGAGGTCGGAATCTTGTAAAAAGTATCATTCGTAAATGCGTGATTTGCGTTCGCGAGCGTGCCGCTACTCTTGAACAATTAATGGGTAGTTTACCGAGCTTTAGAACTACAACTTGTAGGCCCTTCACTCATATAGGAGTAGATTATGCGGGTCCCTTTCAAATTCGTTTCGCACCAGGTAGAGGGAATAAAAGCTATAAAGGGTATTTTGCACTTTTCGTTTGCTGCGTTACCAGAGCGATTCATCTGGAACTAGTCTTGGACTATACGTCTCAAGGTTTTTTAGCCGCTTATCAGCGCTTTGCATCCCGTCGTGGTATGCCTACTCATATTTATAGCGATAATGGAACAACTTTGCAGGGTGCTGATCGAGAGTTAAGAAATAAACTAAAACAATTACGTCGAGATCCTGATATGCTCAATAGCTTATCTATTGAAGGCACGTCATGGCATTTTATCCCCCCTGCAGCTCCTTATTTTAAAGGGTTATGGGAGGCAGGTGTGAAGAGTTTGAAACACCACTTACGCAGATGTGTGGGCGCTCACACCCTAACTTTCGAAGAATTCACAACTACTCTGTCTCGAATTGAGGCCTGTCTTAATTCACGACCTAAAGGTCCACATTCTCATGAACTTGATGACCTTTCTTATCTTACTCCAGGACACTTTAATAGGTGCTCCTCTTATGAGTCCTCCTGAACTCTCTGTTGAGCTGATTCCTGAAAATAGATTAACTCGCTGGCAAATAGTACAACGCATATCTCAAATATTTTGGCGAAGGTGGAATGTGGAGTACCTACACTCCTTACAACAACGTTATAAGTGGAGAAGTCCTCATAATAATATTAAAGTTGGTTCAATGGTGCTTATGATACACGATGCTCTGCCTCTGTGTAAATGGCATCTAGGTCGCATTGTAAAATCTTACGCGGGAAAGGATGGACTGATTCGAACAGTCAGAATTAAGACTGCCACTTCTGAATACAATCGACCTATATCTAAAGTTTGTCTCTTGCCTCTTTCGTCAGTGGGAGCTGCCGAGTTGGCCAACAATCTTAAATAAGTTAGGTTATTTAATTTCACTAAGTGTTAACAAAATTTTATTTTGTTTGAATTGCAAAATGTGTTAATATAAAATTTTGAATTATGATACTCAATAGCGGGCGGCTAATGCCATTTTAAACTTTATACTCTTCAATTAAGCCCTTCTATCAAAGCGGGCGGCATTTGAAAAAAAGGCGGTCCAATGTTCCCTTTACTAGTTGAGAACTCTGATTAGTCTACGAATTATTATTGTGTTGCCTCAGCATGACAAAGCGGGCGGTATGTTCAGAGTGAGCAAAGAGAGCGATAGAATTTAACTTTGAGGATTGTATACATTTGCGAATATGACGAATAACAGGAGATTTGCGAGACCAGTTCGTTTAGTTAGTAAGCCAAAGACCGGGCACCGAGTTACATCTCTGTCGCGTGTAATTTGTCATAACGAAACATATAATCAATGTTAGTTGTCATGTTAATGAGACGTTTTGTAAAAACTGTTGAGTCTAAAGATTTTTAGAACCTTGCTTCAATAAATACTGTTTTTTTGTCGCTTAAATTTGAGTGACTTCAGTGAACTGTTACCTCATCATAATTCCCTTAGTTAAGAAACTTTTTAAAAGAAACAAGTGAGACTATTCAACAGACAATACCATTACAGAAGCGAATTTCATGGAAAACAAACATTCAAAATAATCAACCATGCAAAAATAAATACATAAATTACCAAGCAAAAATTTTCCGAATTCAAAAGTAACCTCACCGGGGTGTTTACAAAGAAGCTATAAAAGGGACAGAAGGAGAAAACGTCCCCGGTGTGGTTAAAAAGGAGGAAAAATATCGAGACCTTATAAGCGAGCTGTGGTGACTGTACCCAGAATATTAGGTTAAAATCCTTATGAGCGGTGCTATCCTAGGTGCAAAGCCATCACTGGTTCGTAACCTCGAAGCCATACCTGCGTGCCAAAAACATGTCGAGGAACTTGCAAGATTGTTGCAGAGAGCTGTCATTCATGGATCGCTCCATGTCCTCAAAACACAAGTGGGCTTCGTCGATTCCGTGATTCCGTTGTGCCCTGTGGCCACCCATATCACGGTCGTGGGACGTGGCCATAGTTGTGATATACCGCGGCTCTACTGAGAGTCAGTGTTATTTTCATGGGTGGCAGTCACTCCCAGGGGGACCCTGTGGTGGTTGTTCAACCCTTTTTTCTATTTATATTCTATAAATACCATACTATAAGTGATTAAAAAATCAAAACTTTATATGAAGATATCTAATGATTTTTAAATTTAAAAATATTTTCAAAGAAGTTGATTCAATTTCGATTGGCATTAATCTACGATTAGCCCCACGATTTTCTGACCATTAACCAAAAAAACCGTTGGGATGGCAGGATGCACTGGATGCACAACGTAATGGGACAGTTTCTGACTATTTGAAGAATTTGTCGCCCTCTCAAACCTAACCTGTTCTATTTAACATGTGATCAATTGACAGCGACAATACGCAAGTATTATCCTACTACTATATAGAGAGAATCTATTAAATGGAATCATAATGCAGTTGGATATAAACCATGATAAATATCACATAGTTAATCGGTGTCAGTACATATATTCATACAATTTGTATTCTTGGCGATGCGATGTGGAACATTTCTTTAAATGTGCGTTTTTTTCATTACTTTCAGAGAAAGTTAACCTGACTTTGTTGAAAATAAAATTGTGGTCTAATGTGTGTGAAGGAGACACCAGAGCATTAGCTATTATCTTTCTTGCAAACTGTTAATATTTTCTCTAATTATAAATTTAATTTACCCACTGATTTGTCCAATATAGGTACAGCCACACTCACACGGGATGTAATATATCACATGTGTCTTTAAATCAAAAGGAATGACATCTTTATCTTTAGAAAATCACTTGAACGGATCTTTTTCATGACTACAGACAATCTTAGCTTTAAAGGGTTTTTAGATTCTCTTGTATTTAGAAAGTGGTCTGACAAATGTTAGGACCACATTGTTATCTAGAGCAATGATAAGTTCCTTATCTGTAACACTGGCTGTTGTGCTTATTATTGATAAATTATATTCTTTTGTATGTGATTCTCCAACCTATTGTCTATCTAAATGTATTAGCAATTCGATTAGGAATATTCAATGGCAGACTAAAAATTACGTAAAAATAGATTGGATCTTATCAGACAAATTAAAAGTTTTCATATTCCGGATAATTGTGCTGTGTTATGCGAAATCACTATCTATCGGTATCCCATAGGACCTTGTAATTAAAAAATTCAAGTTAAATTTACATAAAATTAGAACACACACGAATATTCCAGTTACGCAGTTTATCGAGCTCCTTTCGACTATGTTTTCTTTTACCGGTATGTTGATGGTATAGTTACATGCATACCGGAGAAAAATTCTAATGATTTACTTGGTGCTTTCAATGCATACCATCTAAGGATTTAGTTGTCTATTGAAAAGGAATTAAACCACACGTTAAATTTTCTCGACTTTACTATAATAAGAGCTGAAGACAATAAACGCCTCACTTTTTGGTATAGGGAGGATACGAGCTCCCGGCAGATTTGTTAATCTTAATTTTTAATGGTTATTTTAGTTAAAGGAATTATATAATTAGAGAAACTCAGTTTATTGAAATATCCGTTTTACCCAGAATTGAACGCACGCTCAGTCCTCCAGAAATGGACTTTTGCTGACTTTGTCCACAGGATATATTTCTTAATCAGTTGAAGGTTTTTTTCGCAGTACTCTGCATTAAATTCCTCACAAACGTAAGGAAGCCAATTTTTGTACTTCTTTTTGCTTCCTCATAGAGGAAGCTTTGTAATGGTAACATTTTTCAAAATTTTTTAAATCATTTAATTAAACCCTCCCCAATTTAAAAATGTCTAATACAATGTTCTAAGCAATTGTCCGGATGTGTGTGTGTATGGATGTGTGGATGTGTGGATGTCACGCTTTTTTGTGAACACGATAACTAGAAAACGGTTGAAGATAAATTTATGAAATTTGGAGAGCTTATTTTCCTCACTAATATCTTGAAACTGACCGAAGGATTTCTAAATAAATCACGTGCGTCCTAAACTATGACCCAAGACAGATTTATGTGTAAACATATTCGGTAAACGTTGACTGAAATTGAAATCTTACATAAAGCAAATAATAACTCACGCACATGTGGGAGTATAAAAATTTATTTTCTCTTATATATAATGTCGTCAAAAGTTTCTGGACAGTTATTTTCCAATAGGATAATAATCCTAATCTAACAATGTAACAATAACCCTACATTAATAATAATAAACTGTAGATTTTCTCTCTATTGACATATCCGGCATATTTTGCCGGATTTGAATGTTCTTTTCCGTTATATTTTATCGTGTACTAAATTGAATTCTGAAGAATTTATTATGAATTCCAAACGATTCTAGATTAATTTCAAACAATTCCAGATTAATTGCAACTAGTTGAAAAATTGATATTTGCAAAAATATTTCGGACAATAGAAAATTCAATGGAGATCTTGATGAGAGATGGAGGTTATGTGTCACCTGTATATATCTGTATTCCTTGCCGGATCTTAATTTTCTCTTCCGGCAGATTTTCCCGGATTTTAATTTTCTCGTCCGGAATATTTTTAATATCATCATTTTCCGTCAATTATCACGAATTTCAAAAATGTCCACAACTTTCATCAATTTCATAAATTTCCATAAACTTAATTAATTTCAACAACTTTTATAAATATTAACAAATTTCATAAATTTTTACAAATTTCATAATTTTTCCAAAAATTTAATAAATTCCCACGATAATGATAAATTTCCATAAATTTTAGAAATTATGGTAATTCATCAAACTTTTCATACATTTTAAAAATTAAAGGGAAATGGCTTAATGGTATAATAATAATAATAATGTTGGGTGGAAATATATTATAGTTGGAGGAAATTTTAGAAATTCATGGCAATAGAACGGTAACTTTGGTAAACAGTAACTGGGGTGCCTTCCCGCCCCTCACGAGACGTTGAAAAGGGGTTGTGGTTTAAACCAATAATATTTCTGTAACCAGTCACAGGGGTGCCCCCCCCCCCCACGGGACGTTGGATTGGGGTAGGGGTTTGACCAACATTATTTCTATAACGAGTCACAGGGGTGCCTCACCGGAAGAGAAAATTAAGATCCGGCAAAATATGTCGGAAGAGAAAATTAAAAACCGGCAAAATATACAGGATCCGTATATAATACAAAAATATAATTCTTAAACAAATAATTATTGTTTGAATAATAAAAACTTATTTACAAAATACTTGGAAACTCGTCCCTTATTAATTAAAAATAATTCTTGTGAAGAAAATCCGAAGAACACCGTTTTTAGTATGAATTTAATAGAGAACTGCTATTTTGCATTTTTTGGGGTCACTTTCCAAGCATGATAACAATTGACAAAAATTTTATAACAAGTAGCTCTTTTTTCCATTTATTTCTAAATCAAGCTTTTCCCATTTAAAACATGTTAATTTCAAAGGCTCGGTGGTACGGGTTAACTTCGACAAAAAAAAAGAAAACAAGAAAAATGTTAAGTTGATAAACTGTAAATATAAATTAAGTATTTATTTTTAAAATTGAACTGTAGTACGACTCTTAACAATAGAATTATAATAAAATTGATTTTATAAGACGATTCTGAATCTGTTTATAATTAAATAATTTATAGCTTTTTAACGTTAAAAATTGAACTATTTCAATTTGAATGCCTTACGTAATTAATTAAATGTATGCATCCGATTGAAACTTCCAAATCTTTTTTTAATTTTCAAAAACCTTTTAATTAATATATTCAAAATTTTAAAGTTTTCATTGTTTCATTTTTTCTATTTTTCATTTGTAAATTACATTTTTCATTAAAGATTTTCAAGAAACACTTATAATCACTAAATTGTACTATTTTATTTGGGACCGTACTTAAATTACGTAACAGCTTAAGGGGGAGGGAGGGGTCAAAAGATTTTGTTACGATTTGTTACTGAAGGGGGGGGGGGTCCTTCATGCATGTATGTTACTTTCGGAAATTCACAAATTAAATAAGTATCTCACAGAAATTGTACAGAAATTTAATATGAATTCAACTTTATGTACCAAAGAAAACTGGTGAGTGAAAAAAGGAACCTAGCCAACAACAAGTTTTTTTAATTCAGGAAAAAGTCAGGGTTTTGGAAAAAAAATCTTACAAAAGTCCGAGATTTATATAACTTTAAATAACTGTCAAACCGAATAGATTTGAAAATTTTCAACTTTTATTTGAAATTATTATATTCTGCTTATAAAAGATTCTAGGTTCAAAATGTTACAAATGTAATATTCTGGTTTTTGAATATTAATGGTCAGGGAAAATGAAAAGGTGGTTAGGGAAAAATTAGAGAATTTTTAAATTAAGTTTTGCGTTAATCCTGATATAACATTCTTCTGAGTAATTTATTTGCTTTGTATTTATATTTCTTTTTTTGCAGTTGCTTCTTCCTGAAAATGATCTTTTTAGTTGTACATTTTATTATTTGTTTGAAAATGCAACAGTTTGGTTCAAAAAATAATCTTTTTGCTTGAAAATTCCACTATTTCGTAGAAAATTTACTTTTTGACAGAAATTCGTATTTTGGTGTCGAAAAATAAATTAAAATGTTTTTTGGATAAAAATCCAACTATTTTTTGGAAAATGTATATTTTTTATTAAAAAGTTCATCTATCTGAGCAGAAAATTAATCTTTTTTGATAAGAATGCAACTGTTTGGTCGAAAATTCAACTATTTCGTAGAAAATTTATCTTTTGAGAAAAATTCACATTTTGTGTAGAAAAATTAATTTAAATATTTTTTCGATGAAAATTCAACTATATTTTTTAATATTTGTCTTTCTGATTTAAAAAGTCATCTGTTTTAGTAGAAAATTGATCTTTCTTCCATGAAAATGCAACTGTTTGATTAAAAATTAAATAATTGTTTTAAAAAGGCTGCTAAAGTAAAAATAATAATGAGGAGAAGGGTAACCTCATTAAGTTTACCCAAAAAAAGAAGGGGGAGGTCGCTGAGATGGTGTCAGAACCGCAGGGTTGACGGCCTTCGATCCTACAGAGAGGATCGCGAGGAACGTCCTAAATGCCGGAGCCGCCTTGACCTCCGATCCTACGAAGAAGATCGAGAGAAGCGGTTGAAGGCGGTCCCAGAAAAGGGGAAAGGAGCTTCGCCGGTGAAGGGCGAGTGCCGTCAAAAGTAGAGCCTCCGATCCTACGGTGAGGATCGCGAGGGAGGGGGTCAAGTTGACTGTATCCACAGCGGTCTCCGATCCTACGGAGAGGATCGTGAGGAAGGCTTGGTTTACTTTAATTGAATCGTTTTCCGATCCTACGATGAGGATCGTGAGAAAGGGTAACGATGGTAAAGGGGTAACTTGAGTGAACTCCGATCCTACGGCGATCCTACGGCGAGAAGAGACCCGATTCAATGAAATCTGACCGCTCTCCGATCCTACGATGAGGATCGCGAGGAGAGATTAGACCTAATTAAATTTGACCGTTCTCCGATCCTACGATGAGGATCGAGAGAAGGGATAACGATACTAAATGCGCAAGTTAATGAACTCCGATCCTACGGTGAGGATCGTGAGGGGGGTTGAGTTTAACTAAATTCCATATTCTCCGATACTACGATGAGGATCGCGAGAAGAGACCCGATTCAATGAAATCTGAACGTTCTCCGATCCTACGATGAGGATCGCGAGGAGAGATCAGACTTAATTAAATTTGACCGTTCTCCGATCCTACTATGAGGATCGAGAGAAAGGGAAACGAAGTTAGAAATAATGAGATTCTTAAACACGAAAAAAAGAAACTAACCGAAGGGGCACTGATTATAACAAAATACTTACATTCTTCCTTTCCGAAGGAAGCACATTCGGAGGCGGCGACGACATGTTAGGGGGTTTCTCGAGGATCCTCCTGGGGTCTGGGTGGGACCTGTCGTTAATCCGTTGAGAGGGGGGGGGGCACACTCAAAATAACAACTCTGAACTTTCCACTAAACCAAGAATTGTCTTTATTCGTCTAGAAGCAAGGGCGACTACACACATTCGGGAAGTTCGTTCCGAGAACAGAAAAGAAACCGCACTTATACCGAACTGAAACTAAAGTCACGCACGGAAAAAGAAACCGGGCAGCGGTGCCTTCCGCGAACCGGAGGATATGCCATCCGATGGCAGGGGTTGTAGGCAGAGCGAGATGCTCGCCGGGTACCGGTCGAGGACCAACTAACGAACTGACCGCGGGACTGAACCTCGGCCCGGGGTCCGCTCGTCACGCCGCGCATGGCGTAACTTAATACTAACGGAGGGAGTGGGAGCACAGCGCGCCAATATTTAAACTCGACTACGGGAGGGGAAAAAAAAGGACTGAGAGCTGTCATACTTTGGAGGGACAACGGAAAAACCGAAGCCACCATTGTTTTAATACTTGGTGGTTTTGTTGTGTAACAAGGCATCCTTTTTGTATGAAAATTCAACTGTTATTATCGAAAATTCATCTTTTTGGGTTGAAAATTCAAATACCTTCGTGGAAAATTTACTTCTTATTTAACCTGTTTTTTTTTTTGTTTTTTTTGAAATTTTTTTTGAACTACTTTGTTAAAAAATAATTATTTCGTTGAAGATTCATATTTTTATTTGAAAATTCATCTCTTTGGTTAAAGTTTGACTATTTAGTTGAGAACTGATTTTTTATAATTGAAAATTTAACTGCGTGGGCAAAAGTTGAACTATTCTGTTGAATTTGTTTTTAATGAAGCTTTACCTCTTTGGCTAAAAATTTAACTATTTTGTTGAAAATTAATTTTTTGGCTGAAAATTCCTATTTTACTGTTTGAAAATTCAATGTTTCTACAGAAAATTCGTCTTTTGGCTTTCAGGATCAACAATTCAGGTGAACTTTTTTTTCTTTCATCACTGAGAAATCTTTTTATTTGTTGAAAATTCGTCTTTTTGATTTTGAAATTAATTTTTTTTCAATTACATTTCATCCTTCTAGGTTGAACTATCAACTATTAAACTTTTTTGTTACGAATTTTCTTTTAAGGTTGAAAATTGAACTATTTCTTTGAAAATTCAATTGTTTTGTAGAGAATTTAATTATTTTGTAGAACATTTAAGTATTTTCTTAAGAAGTCATCTCTTATCGTAGAAAAGTCACTTTTTTTGTTTAAAAGAAATAAATTTCAAAATTTTTGATTTGTATATGTATGTTAATATGATTTGAGTGTTTATGGTTGAAGAAAAAGAATTGGTCGAAGAAAAATCATCGAATTTTGAAAATGAAGTTTTCTCCCTACACAGCACGCATTATCTTAAATACAACTAATTTCCACTAGTTTCAAGTCCCATATCTTATTATTTCTGGAAACCATAAATTACGTACAGCAATAGGGGGGAAGAAACATTTTGTTACAATTCGTTACATGGGGGGGATAGGGTCGATTATCCGTTTCGTAATTTACGTACGGACATTTCCTAAAACGCATTTTCTCCTTTGCCTGCTTAGTCAAGCTTTGTTTATAAAATACCGGTGAGGACCGATATGAGTTCTCTGAAAGAACACATTGTATGGCATTTATATTACGCATCTACATTTAGAATTAGGCTAATTATATTTCCTGAAGAAGATTAATAAATTCTATCACTTTTATCCGGAAAACAATAATTTTCCACGATTTTAAGATAATATAAGTTCAAGTATTCTAATCCGGCAAAATATGCCGGATTTCAATTTTCTTTTCCGGTATATTTTATCGTGTACTAAATTGAACTCTACAGAATTTAATATGAATTCAAAATGCGAGAGTGAGAGAGAGAGGAAGGAGAGATGAAGACGGAGAGAGAAGGAGAGAGAGAGAGAGATGGGCAAAGAAAGAGACTGAAGGGCTCCTTTCTGTGGGTGAAGAAAAGCGAGCCTCCGGTCTGTGCCATAAGACACAACGTGTGTGTTACAGGCCTGCGTTACACTATGCAGTCGTGGTTTCATTCGAAGCAGGCGCGACTCCCCATATTGAGTTCTAAGATTTTTACACATCAAAATATTTCTTGCATTTTTTTCTAGCACTCAGTAAGATTTTAAAAATCGGTTTTTTATAGTAAAACTTTTTTCATTCGCATAATTCAAAGTTGATGCAAGAATATAAAAGATTCCTTGGTTCGGGACGAATCGATTGATCTATAATATTAATAAATTTTATTGAAGAGTAGGGAAGTTATGGTAATTTATATATTTTGAAAATCGGTTTTTTATAGTAAAACTTTTTTCACTAGCATAATTCAGAGTTGATGCAAGAATATAAAAGGTTCATTGATTCGAAACGAATCGATTGACCTATAATAATAATGCATTTTATCCAAGAGTAGGGAAGTTATGATAATTTATATATTTTGAAAATCGGTTTTTTATAGTAAAACTTTTTTCATTAACATAATTTAAAGTTCATGCAAAAACAGAAAAGGTGTGTTGATTCGAGTCGAATCAATTGACCTATTTTTTTTTTTTTTTTTTTTTTTTTTTTTTTTTT
>CAKNXH010050261.1:10964-24083 GCA_932178445.1 Andricus quercusramuli
CTATTTTTTTTTTTTTTTTTTTTTTTTTTTTTTTTATACCATTAAGCCGTTTCCCTTTCGGCGAGCCTCTAGGGGTAGGCGTGACACTACCCGATTCGGGTAGTGTTTCTAGGTGGATAGTTTCTTGTAGTAAATAACTACAAGTGTGGGCTCACCACACCCACGACCGCCAACAGCAACGCAGTAGTATTATTCTCGAACGGTCACCCATCCAAGTACTAACCGCGCCCAACACTGCTTAACTTCAGTGATCTAACGGGAACTGGTGTTTCCAGCGTGGTATGGCCGTTGACCTATAATATTAATAAATGTTATTGAAGAGTAAGGAAGCTATTGTAATGCATAATATTTGAAAATACGGTTTTTTATAGTGAAACTTTTTTCATTAGCATAATTCAAAGTTGAAGCAAGAATGTAAAAGATTTCTTGGTTCGGGACGAATTTATTGACCTATAATATTAATACATTTTATTGAAGAGTAGGGAAGTTATGGTAATTTATATATTTTGAACATCGGTTTTTTATAGTAAAACTTTTTTGAGTAGCATAATTCAGAGTTGATGCAAGAATATAAAAGATTCCCTGGTTCGAAACGAATCGATTGACCTATAATAATAATGCATTTTATCAAAGAGTAGGGATGTTATGGTAATTTATATATTTTGAAAATTAGTTTTTTATAGTAAAACTTTTTTCATTAGCATAATTCAGAGTTGATGCAAGAATATAAAAGATTCCTTGGTTCGAAACGAATAGATTGACCTATAATTGTAATGCATTTTATCAAATTGTAGGGAAGTTATGGTAATTTATATATTTTGAAAATCGGTTTTTTATAGTAAAACTTTTTTCATTAGCATAATTCAGAGTTGATGCAACAATATAAAAGATTCCTTGGTTCGAAACGAATCGATTGACCTATAATTTTAATGCATTTTATCAGATTGTAGGGAAGTTATGGTAGTTTATATATTTTGAAAATCGGTTTTTTATAGTAAAACTTTTTTCATTTGCATAATTCAAAGTTGATGCAAGAACAGAAAGGATGTGTTGATTCGAGAAGAATCGATTGACCTATAATATTAATATATTTTATTGAAGAGTATGGAAATTGTGAAATTTCATAATATTTGAAAACACGGTTTTTCATAGTAAACCTTTTTTCAGTAACATAATTCAAAATTGATGCAAGAACGGAAAAAATCTCTTGATTCGAGGCCAATCGATTGATCTATAATAATCATAATAATAATAATAATAATAATACACTTTATTGAAGATTAGGGAAGTTCTGCTCATTCATAATATCTGAATCATGAGTTTCAAACAGAAAAACTTTTTAATCGACATAATTTAAAGTTGATGCATGAACAGAAAAGAATTTTTGATCATAAATTTTCAAATAGAGTAATATTATGACAATTTTTGTGAAGAAATCATAAAGCTGGGAAAGGGATAGGGTGCGAGAGAACTTTTCCTTTCCCTTTTCCAGCTCAAAAAATTATTCTTTCAAACGCAAGATTTGATTTGTCTGATTTGTCTTTGTATTTAAAACATTTTTTTAATTATTTTGTTATTTTTCATTTTTGGTAAATTTCTATTTTTAAATTGAGCAAAATGAAGACTTTGTTTTGTCTATTATTGAAAAAAATAACTAATGCTTCCTCTATGAGGAAGCAAATACATTTGCTAACGGGAAGCAAAGTGCTCGTGAAATGAGCACCATATAATTACAAATACAAACAAAGTGGAAACACTCGAAATCGAATTCACAGCTAGTTTGGTTCAATATAATACTTTCACAAGTACAGCGGCAAAATTGTTCATTTCACCGATATGATTTTTTGTCTCGGAATGAATCTCTTAAATAAAGTAACCGTTAGTCAAAACTAATGAAGGCAGACTTAAAAATCATAAATATTTTATTTTAAATTGTATTTAATTATTACAAACAATTTATTGAAATAAATTTAGCAGTATATTAATTTGTTCTAGAAACAAAATTATTTTGTCATAAACTTGTTGTAATTTATTATTATGATTGTATTAATAACGAAAAATGGCCATAACTTGAAAATTTATAAACAGCTCTTAAAATTATATTCCATTTTTTCCCCTTTTAAGTTTAATGAGCAGACCAATTGACATAGCAAAAAAGTTACAGTTGGGATGAGCACATTTCATTAAAAGATGATTTTTCATTTTAAATCATTCTTATTTTCGATTGCTTAAACAATTTTTGTTAAAATAATTGGTTTAATAATATCTGTTACAAAAAAAAACGAATAGCGCCATTGGATTCCACGTGCAAAATTACACAGATTTCATGTTTCAGACCATTTTTTTCTCAATCCTACTTCTTATGTAGTATAAGTAAACAATTTCATCGTACGACACCTGCTTATGCATTTAATTATACTACATAAGAAATCAGGTTGAGAAAAAAATTGTCTAACACATGGACTCTATGTAATTTTCCTGTAGAATCCAATGGTGCTATTAGTTTTTTTTCGTTACAGACATTCTTAGACAAATTGTTTAAACAAAGATTCTTCAAACAATCAAACATTTCAATTTTTAAAAATAAAAAATCATCTTCTACTGAATTAGTCTCATACAAAAATCAACTTTTCTACGATGTTAATTGGTCTGCCCATGAAACTTAATAGATGAAAAAATGGCGAATAACTTTATGCGTTGTTTATAAATTTTCAAATTATGACATTTTTTGTTATTAACATCATTATAATAATAAATTCCAATGAGTTCAAGACAAAATGTTTTTTTTTCTAGAACAAACATTCCCACCTCGCACTCTGGAAGAGCCTAGGCGGCCCATGCGGCGAATACTAACTTAGCAAGGGAGTTGTTCATCTCCGGAGAGTCGTGGGACCGGTACCTCTAGAGAAAAATGTTCTCTAAGTATGTACTTAAAGCCGTTGCTCTTGGTGCTTCGGAACCCACCTTAAACTGTAGGTCCCCCTCCCTCCACCAAGTAAGTGTGTGTGGGGGGTTTGTAAAGGAATAAGGAAGAGGTACAATAAAAATGTAAACCCTCAGGGAACACATTAGACGCTTCCATTCGAAATACAATTCATAATATAATATTTGTGATTCCTAAGTCTGTCTTCATGAGGTCTGACTAACAATTACTTTATTTAAGAAATTCAAGAGATAAAAAATCATGTCGCTGAAAAGAACAGTTTTGCCGCTGTATTCGTAAAAGTATTGTTAAGCACAAAAAAGTACAAAATTTCTTTTCCTCAAGTTTTTAAGGAATTTAATGCGGAGTATTTGTGAAATGTAAAATCTCAAATCGGTTAAGAAATGTATATTTAATTTTGTCACTAAAATTCATCTCTTGATCACTGGGGGGCCGTTGCGCGGAAGAGTGAACGCGCAAGCTTCAACTTTAAAGTGCATAACCCGTCAACCAGAAGAGGCTACCAAGTTTTTTTTTTAATTAAAGATTAAACCACAAGTTTACCATAAATCTTCCTTTTTTTACTTAAAATTAACTTACGCTAAAGGCCTGTACTAAAAACACTACACATCACAGTCCTCCATATATTGGCTCCATCATTACATATTGAAATCTGAAAGAGGAACAATGCAATTTGTTATACATAGTAAGAAATATTTTTTAAATTATTATTTAACAGATCCTAAAGTAATTGAGGGCCAAAATAATTGTTTAATTTAGCCATACCTTCAAGATTGCATAAGAGCATTTTCAGGGCCGTTCCTAGACATTCGCCCGCCCGTGTGCAGATATTTTCATGCCGCTTCTTCACCCTTTTTCTGCCCTCAAAATTCCAATTTGTAATTATAACACATTTTGTATCATTATATATACATATATTTAAACATTCAGTGCTTTATTTAAATTAACACCACGTTAAGTTTATTACTGCGTTTTTCAGATCGCTGTTGCGATGCACGTACACTATCAAGTAAAATGTACTCGCCTTGCTTTCATCTCAGCAAATGCTTATATCAGTTGTCGTATTTGTAAACAATTTGCAATTTCATACTCGATGGAAATGATAACGAAGTTTTACAGACGATCTTCTGTTCACTGTTTTTCCTTGATAATTTTGTATAATCTTTAGTTTCGAAAACGACCTTTCCCCAGCTGCAACTGTAACCCACAATGTAAGAAGTATTCGGTATGCTACAAATATATTTGGAAAGACTAGCTGCAAGTTCTTTTTCAACAAAAATGTAAACTAGCTGTGAATTCGATCTCGAGTATTTCCACTTTGTTTGTATTTATAATTATATGGTGCTCATTTGACGAGCACTTATCTTCCCGTTAGCAAGTGTATTTGCTTCCTCATAGAGGAATTACAAAATAATACAAAAAATGTTTTAAGTACAAAGACAAATCAGACAATTCTGAAAACATCAGCTTCCCACCACAGAATACAGGAGCGTCAGCTTTGGGAACTTTATAATTCGTCGTGAAAATGACCAGGTTGGTCTTTTCCGGATTTACCGAGAGTCCGGTGCTACCGCAACAAAGCCCTACGATGCGCAGCGCCGACCTTATAAGACCCATCAGCGTTTCCAAATGAGCCCCCCTAACTAGGATTACAAAGTCGTCCGCATATTCTTGGGTATAGTATCCTTCTTTATTTAGCCTTCGGAGGAGGCCGTCCACTAGGATGCACCACAGGAGGGGCGACAGGACACCCCCCTGTGGGCAACCCCGCGGAGCTATCCCCCTTACTAGGCCTTCACCTTATCTGGTTTCGAGTCTTCTCCGGCGTAGCATACTTCCTATCCAGCATACTAGCTGAGCCGGCACGCCACATCTCCTAGCCTCTCGACAGATGACTTCTGTAGGAGTATTGCTGAAGGCACCCTCTATATCCAAGAATGCACCCACAGCATACCCCTTTTGTTCCAACTGCTGCTCCAATTTTGCTACAACAGCATGAAGCGCAGTTTCCACCGAGCAGCCTGCCTGGAAAATATGCTGCCCTCTATGCAGCGGGGAGGCCAAAAGCACCTCATCCCTAATGTATCTCTCGACCAGCTTCTCTAGCGTCTTCAGAATAAAGGACGTTAGGCTGATTGGTCGGAAATCTTTGGCAGCAGTGTAACCCTCCTTCCCAGGTTTGGGTATGAAGGCCACTCTGCCATCCTTCCATGCCGATGGCACGTGTTTAAGGGCTATACTTGCCCTAAATAATTTCGTCAGAGGAGGGACGACCAAATCCATGCTTTTTTGTAAAAGCGCTGGATAAATGTCGTCCGCCCCTGGTGATTTAAAGGGGCAAAATGACCCTACGGCCCATTCCACCTTTTTATAATCAGCGACCTTAGCGGCGAAGCTCCAGTCGGCCATCTCCACCCCCTGGCCCCGGTCTTCCTCCTCTTGGGCAGGCCGGGATGTCAAAGGATTTGTTAACCCTGGTATCATTCAGCTCTCGACACGGCGATTACATCTTAGCTTGGGAGTCTGAGAACTCGCGCTCTCGGTATTCCAGTGGGCTTTGCCATTACCCCCTGGAAGGACCGCTCCTCAGTTTGAGTCTCACGGACCAGAGTCCATCAGTTCCCCAGAGTAGCCACACCTCGCGATATAGCCCCTCAGGTTCACCAATTCCAGATCTGTGGTCAATGAGCCTCCATAAATTTAATCAAAGGTACCGCAATATACTGCTTATTTTAGGCTAGAAAGAGGGGTATTTTCATAAATTTAATAAAAAATATAGCAATATGCTGCAGGTTTAGCTAACTTTTTTTCGCCGTGAATAATTAAATAAAATTTAAAACTTTTTCGAGGTAAGAATATAAATATAATAAGTTTAATACACGGATACATCATTAATTTATGTGCTGGCTTTCCTAAACACTTTTTAGAACTTGCCTCCAATTTTATGTATGAAAGAAAACACCACTTGGAACTTGCGCTGGCTTTACACGATGACGAATACCTGTACACTGAAAACTAACATGCTTCAGTTTCATTTGAGATTTTCTGACAAACCTGGTCATGACTGCTTCAAGTATGACTAGGAATTAGGAAGGGGCAGGTAAGCATTATGCATCTTCTGATTTTCTTTACGCTGCAAAACTGTATAGAAATGTAATAGTAGGGCAATAAAGTCATCAAGTTTACGTCTGCTCTACCTTCACTCTATCCAAATTGATATTTAAGTGAGATTATGAATCAGCTAAACTTATCTAGTAGGTATGCACATTTTAGATTTTCTAAAGCTATACGTAGAGCAATAAAACAAATCTAGCGCCGGCTGCCCCCCAACAAGACCTTCACCTGGCCGCCCGTGTGCAATGCACACATTGCACCCTGTCCAGGAACGGCCCTGAGCATTTTGATATTTCTGCTGTCATCTAGCTGTGAATTTTTTATACCATCAGCAAAGCGAGTCCAGAAAGTAGAGCCTCCCAAAATTTCTCCATACAATTGGTCATGTAAAATAATGTCGAACACTTCCATTTTGTTCGCGTAAATATAAGGTCCTTCCTCTTTATCTCTCAGTGTAAAGAACTCCTATATTTCAAAAGTAATAACGCTAATATCAAAAAGACAAGTTGTTGTTATAAAATTGTACATTCGTTCAGCTTATTTTCAATACTTTTAAGTATATCAACGACGTCATCACATAATATATATACGTAGAAATGCGGTTTACATATTCAACAAAAAGGCAGTTTAATAAACGAAAATAAAGATTACCTAGCTAAAACACATTTATCAGCTTTTTTGTGAGCACATTAAAACCTTTCAAATATAAAGTATGATGTAAATTAAAAATCGCTCTCATCGGTCTCGTCCACAAACAAACAATTTATTGTATAAACCAAATCTCGGTTACTTACCATATTCTTTACGATGTTGCCTTTTCTTTTAATTGATACTTGTACCAAAAGCATCACATGTCATTGGTAAAAATTACATTAAAATATTAAAATCATGACAAAATCATCAATCCGCCGGCATAAACAACTCAGTGGATCAGCGGACAGCGTTCAGGCGCGAAACATATTCAAATGCTATTGGTGCTGCCGTCCGCCATTTTATTGCCTGACAACATTTTAATGTTACCGGAAGTCCCATTCAGAAGTTCACCCCCATGAATGTAATGAAGTGACTATATTTTATTAAACATTCGAAAGATAAGCAAAATATGATATATTTGTAAATAGTACAAATTAGAAATTTAAGGTTAGAGTGACAGGGGACTCACAGAATGTAGTTGAGGCTTTTCTTGTTGGGACGGAACTATCAGGAATTTATTCTATCATGTAATATAAAAACGTGGCTGATTTTCTCAATGAAAGGGTTGAACACTTTAAAAAATGAATCAGCATTTGGGGCATTATTTCTGAAGTGATTTTACCTAAAAAATCGAAGTTCTTCAATTTAACTCAAAATTAGGCAAAGTATAGTCTCACTGAATGGCAATTTATGTAGAAAAAATTTTTCCGTTGGAAAAAATATTTACCGTATTTTTCTTTATTTTATTGACTACAGTTTCGATCAGATTTGCCGCGCCCTTTTGACTGATGATAAGTATTTACTGAAAAAATACATATTTGACCTTCAAAAATGAAGATCAAAAATAAATTTCACTTTTTCTCGAATTTTCACAATTTTTTCTTTCTTTTTAGGTTTAACAGAAAAGTTTTTTTCTTTAAAGTCCTTAAGCCCGTTAAGAAGGTGTGTATTGAAATGGATTAAAATTATTTCAAATATGGTAAAAAACAATATTCACTTGATTTAACAGGATTAACTTGCTTTTAGTTCTTATCCTCTTAAACAGAATTAAAATGTATTCATTCGTTGACAGAAATCATCATATGATTAAACAGGATTGAAGTAAGACGCAAATATTTGGTGTTCATTTGAATTAAAACATAAACGTTGTGAATCTCCCTACATTTGAAATCATTTTTATCTATTTTAAGGCATTACTTCTTACCGGGAGGTTAAAAATGAGGTCCACATTTATTTATTTATGAAAATAACCGTTAAGTGGTTTTTTGAGGGTACCATCTGTTTCTATTATTTAAAGCTCTATTAAAATTTGGAAAAGAAAATTGATCTTCTATGGTATAAAAAGGATTTTTTACGCTCTCGTGAATGATCGCCTACGTCATGGGTCGTGCCAGAGTACCTAACGTTTATTTCTCTAAACAGATGTCAGTCCATTTCGTCGCCGTAGGACTTTTAAAGTAAAAAATGTCAACTTTTAAGCCTGAAATGAGACTAAAAAATGGTCGAAATTCCAAAAAAAAAAGTCAAATTTATTTTAGACCATCATTTTTAGAGGTCAAATATTTAGTTATTCAATAAATGCTTCGTTTCATTGACAGAGGCGTAAAAAATCATACGAAAACTGTAGAAGATCATTTTTTTTTTACAAATATTAATAGAGTTTTAAGTCATAAAATGTGTAGAAGAAAAATTGATTTCCTCCTCAATATATATCACCCCCTATCTCTCGGTAAATATTTGTCCCAATGGGAAAATTTTTGACTCATAAATTCGCATTCAGTAGGCTTACACTATGCCGAAGTTTGAATCTGCTCGGAGAACTTTGGTTTTTTAGGTGGGGTCACTTCATAAATAAGACCCCCTTCTTGATTTTGCCCAAGTAGAGGTTTGTTCACGTGTCTTTTACACACTTAAAACATTTTTTTTTTTTCAATTTTAGGTACGTTATGCTCCAAAAGTTTCGTTGAAGATTCGTTCCGGTTTGTCAAAAAACAGCAGGATTATAGAAGGATCAGAACTCAGATTTAGATGTCGTGCAGAAGCGAATCCCCCGAACATGGAATACAGGTGAGTTAAATACTATTTTTCACTAATTCTTCCAGTTACATTACCAAAATGATTTTTTGGTGCACAAATGCTTAAAGATAAATTATAATTTGTCATCAGTGTAAAGAGTCCAGTTTAATATATTCTTAAATTTTATTGTATCGTGCATATTGGTTGGTTTCAGTTTTTTTCTCACATGTATGTATGTTTATATCACTTAGTTTAGATTGAGATAAAATCAGTAGGCCCGGTCGGGCCTACCCGCAAATAAGAAGGCGAACCGGCCGGGAGTACATATACTTACTGAAAATATCACGTTTCCTATAGCTTATCACAGGGAAAACTCTTACGAATTATGAATCTTTATCTTCACACCATCATCTTTAATAGTGTACTAAACAAAATAATTTTTTGCAAACGGGTAATTCAAGATAAATAATTAAGGTTTCCGTTGTTATAAATATAATAATGACTTATGTAGCTCATATGGTTGTATTGTTGTTATGAAAGTTTGTGCTTTGTGTGAGTTGCCGAAAAAACTTGACCAGTTTAAGATTCAGGTTTTTCTTCACCGCAAGGTTTAGGAAGAGCTGCGGTGACTTCTCTGCAATTCTCAGCAATACGGAACGGTAAGATAGAGTGGCAGGCGACAAACGATTTGATCCAGAGAAATCCAATAGGCAACGGCTAGTTCAGTCCTTAAAGTAGAGGGGGAGGTTCGATTAAATATTTAGCAAGATTTTATTTAAATATTCAAAAGGTGAAAATAAGTTTATTACTGACAGTTTTAATGTTAGCAGACCCTGATCAAGATGATGACAAAATGAAAATTAGTAAAAACAAAGAATAAACAACAAAATATATCTGGGACTCTATATAAAAAAAAGAGAAAGATAAAGCTGATACTATACAGTGTAGTCAAATGGATGAGGTACATTTAAATTTTCTAGTCTTCGATAACAAAATGAATTATTAAATTAAGCAGGTCGGGACGCAAGTGCTAATTAAAAGCTTGGGAGAACAGTTAAAAGTTTAAAAACAACATTAGAAAGTGTCGAGCATCTAGACATAATGGGATACAAACAATATCAAGGTCCGGAGGGTATGAGGGAAAACATATCGAGAATAAGGTCATGAATAAAAAGGGAGGGGGGGGGGGGCAAATTTATAAAGCATTGCTTGATTATAACAGGCATTAACAACAACAACGACGGAATTAGTGCAAGAAAATGTTAAGTAATCCACGGATAGATTTTACACACTCAAAAGGGCGTAATAAGGATCGATAATTAAAATAAAGCACGAGGTCATTTCAATAGAAAGGGGAATTCATCAGTGTAAAAATAAGGGGAACAGACAATTACATTAGGTCGAGAAAGGTCAGGAAAAAGTCGATCCAAATATACCTCGTTAAATTAAATATCGTTAAATTTGTCGGATCGGCATCGGTAAGAAATAAAGGAGTACAGAATCGCCAAGCATTTTGTAATAATTTAGGTAGGGAAGAGGTTACAAGAGAACAGGTCGAGAGATTTGGTCGCTAAAGGGTTACTTTGAAAAAGGTTAAAATTTATATATTAATATAAGGGAAAAGGGTCTCAATATAGGTGAATAACCCGTTACTTATGGGGTTCATAGTGAGCCAGACACCGGCACTCCAAATTTGAGCAATCAAGTGATATACATGATATAAGAGGAAATCGAAAGACAATTAAATTACAAAGGTGATTTAGCCAATGAGATAATTACAAATAAAAAATATGATACGAGAACTTAGCTGAGCCCCTAGGAAGATAAAGATCATACATTAATATTTTTAGAAAATATGCTCCGCTTCTTCTACTCGACGCTTCGTTACAATAACAAGACTATGTTCTGGCTCGTAGCTGCAAACGCACTGTGCGTGCGAACAGTTCTCGCACGCACGGGGACCGAGAGGCGTCAGAGTAGGGGAAAAGAGAGAGAAAAAGCGCGCGAAACTTGGCTATACTGATCCCTACGGTCTAGAGAGAGATCGACGATGTCCGCTCCACGCTGCGCTGGTCTGCCCTGCTGTCGTATCTTCTCTTCACGTGCTTCCGTCCTTCCCGCTGATTGGCTATTTTCTTAGGGACGAATTCATTGAAGTAGGAATCCGGACCACGGGATTCGAAGCCTCTAAGGGACGGTTGAACTCTCAGGCTAGGATTGGCAGATAGTACCTCGCCGCCAGCAGATGTAGGGTGATTTTCCGCGCAACCCTCGGAAGACTTTGAGAAACACATAAACATTAGTATGGTCTCTCCGATACGATAATTTTGGCGGAGATGCCTGTCCACTGATGGACTTTGTGGTCATCTCGCCCTGGGCTTATCCTTACTATAGGCAAAGAGTAACCCTTACGGTAAATATAAAGGAAAATTACCTGTTACTGCAGCGAACTTCATGGTCATCCTGTAGAATACGCCCGCATCCGGAACTTGCCTAGGATCTTGGACTATCGATAGTGGAAATTTGCAGAAACTGAGAGCAACCTGAAGAAAGTGAAGTGAAGGCCCCTTGACAGTAGAAGCCTCGCTAAGAAGGATGTGACAGCTGACCCTAATCGATGACGCAACGAGAAGGACCAATTCTTGAGTTTCCCAACTCAAGACCGCAAAAATCCTCACAATATTGCCAAAAAAATAAATAAAATGAAAGAGACAAAATTTTACTTATCTAACTTAAACATATATATATATATATATATATATATATATATATAATTTAAAAAAAGTTAAACAACCACCGCAGGGTACCACTAAGAGCAACTGCCATCTGGAAAAAATGTCAATGGCCCCCAGTAGAACCGCGGTAAAATACACCTATGGCCACGTCTCACATCCGTGAGATGGGTGGTCACAGGGCACGACGAAATCACAACGACAGGCCGGCGAAACCCTCGTGTGTCTTGAGGACACGAAGCGACCCAAGGATGACAGCTTTCTGCATCCATCTCGCAAGAGCCTTGGCATATTTTTGGCACGCGGGTATGGCTTTAAGGTTACGAACCAGCGATAATTTCACACCTCCGAGAGCACCTATCACAAGAACAATTACTCGTACCGAATATTTTGGGTACAGTCGACGCAGCTCTCTTTTAAGGTCTTGATATCTCTCCTCTTTTTCTTTCTCCTTTGCAGTGATGTTGTATTCGGATGGAGCCGAGAATTCGATCACGAATATAGTTCGTTTCTCGAAGTCTTGGAGAACAATGTCAGGCCTCGAGTGCGCAACGGAGACTGCTGCCCGAAAATCGTAGTTCCAGAAAATCTGGCACTTCTCGTTTCGGACAATTGACTCTATATCCCTTGGAGCGTTCGGCAGGGCAGGGTCGCGACCAACACCGTAAGAGCGACAAAGGTGGTAATAAAGTACTCTTAGGGCCGCATTATGTCTATAGATATACGTTGTTCCTGCGTGGGTCGGACACCCCGATAGTATATGTTCTAGGTACTCAGCGTGTGCATGACACGCTCTGCACCTATCACTGGGAACTTCTTGACATAAAATGCGGGCGCGGTATGCTAAGGTGGAGATTACACCGTCCTGGCATGCGAAAATAAAGCCCTCTGTACCTGAATTGAGCCCTGATGATTTGAGGAAAGCAAAAGTTTGCTCCTTCGACAAGGACTGTTTTTCTACATTTCTGTGAAAGTTTCCGTGCATTTGCTTGTCGAGTAGCTCTTGGTGAAATTTTCCAACCTCTGCTTTCTTTACTTCGGCTTTTAGACGTGAAGCATCTAGATGGAGTAATGCACTTTCCTCACTTCTGATGTTAAAATTCAGGCCAAGGGTCTCGGCAGCTTGCTCCGCGGCTTTGTAAAGGAACGCCCCTTCGCCAATCATCTCGTGGTTTCTGACCATCTTTAGGAGAGGATCTCTGCCATTCGCAACGATGTAAGCTGTACTCAAAACAATTCGGTTATGAAGACACTGGAGATTCAGAAGTCCGCGTCCGCCTTGCTGGCGTGAAATGTATAATCGCGGAACTGACGACTTGATATGCAAGCTTTTATGCATATGCATGATCTTACGCGTGGTGACATCAAGGGCCTTAAGCTCGTTCTTCGTCCATTGAACCACCCCAAACGAGTAGAGTAGAACCGGGACGGCAAGCATGTTAGTCGCAGATACCTTGTTCAACGCCGACAGATTGGAAGACCAAATCTGTCGAAGAAGATGCTTGTATCTGCTTCGGAGAGACTCCTTCACTGATGTTACGTCCTGAATGCGGCTTTGAGGCACGCCCAGGTATGTATAGGTCTCTCCAGTGTTAAGATGTCTAATAACACTTATATCCA
>CAKNXH010050262.1:0-14961 GCA_932178445.1 Andricus quercusramuli
CTTGCGAGATGGATGCAGAAAGCTGTCATCCTTGGGTCGCTTCGTGTCCTCAAGACACACGAGGGTTTCGCCGGCCTGTCGTTGTGATTTCGTCGTGCCCTTTGACCACCCATCTCACGGATGTGAGACGTGGCCATAGGTGTATTTTACCGCGGTTCTACTGGGGGCCATTGACATTTTTTCAAGATGGCAGTTGCTCTTAGTGGTACCCTGCGGTGGTTGTTTAACTTTTTTTTAATTATATATACATTTAATCTATATACTATATATAATATAAGTCAATCATGTTATAATATAATTATTATTATTAACATTAATATTGTTCATTAATATTAATTCATTTGCAAATACTTAATATTCGAATTCGTAGTTTGACGCGCGAATTCCTTGCTCGTGATTGCTGCGCAGTACTTGTGGCGCGGAAAGCGCGAACCATTCAGGGAAATCGCTTGGTCGGGATTGGCGCACGGCACCTGTAGATTGGGGTGCGCGAGCCAATCAGGAATCCACGGTTACGGAGTTCTAAGATAAGTTCTTATTACTAGTATTAATGAATATTAACTCGATATTCAATAAGTATAACTATTTAATATCGAAATTCAATTTATTATAATATCGTATGTATACATATATTATATATATAGTTTATAGCTGGACAAATACATATAATCTATATGTATTATATATAGTCAAAATCGATAATATTATGATATAATTAATATGATTAACATTAATATTGTTTATTAATGGTAATTCAATTCTAAATACCAAATATTAAGCTTATTAATAAATATAATTATTTATCGTTGTCATTAATTTTATTGTAATATCGTCGTTACATATATATTATATATATATATATATATATATATATGTAATATGTAGTCCAATACATATAATCTATATACTATATATAATAGAAGTCAATAATATTTTAATATAATCAATATTATTAACATTAATATTGTTTATTAATGTGGATTCAACTATAAAAACTTAATTTTCGAATTCGTAATTTGCCGCGCGAATTCCTTCCTCGTGATTGTTGCGCAGTATCCGAGGCGCGGGGTGCGCGAACCAATAAGAGAAATCGCCTAGTCGGGATTGGCGCGCGGCACCCGTGGCTCGGGGCGCGCCAGCCAATCATAAAATCATAAGTCCTAAGCATATAGATTTTCGGTTTTAAATTAATTCTAAGATTGCTAAATGTTCCATATAACTTGTCATATCCAAAACTCGCCTCACTTAATGTAATTATAAAACTTTTTCTCTGAGATACTGATAAGTGATCAGTTTATCAACATCTTACGAGAAAAGTCAAAATGTTGGAATCTATTCTACTGAAATGCAAGCCTGGAGCAGGAAAGTTAGATGATGGCCTTAGAGTAATTTGACGCACAACAGAAGGTGGATCGGAAGGCTAAAAAAGAAGCTGTTTTGGAAAAACAAATTGATTCAATAACCTTATCTGATAACGATGCCGAAAAAGACACCTATATTTTGTCGAATAGCAATACCGCCATAAAAGCTGCGATCTTCAAAGAAATCGCCCAAGCTTCTAAACTCGAAGCGAACCATTCTTAACAGTGAGATGATTAGATTCAGTGTTAACTTGGTAACAAAGAAAATTTCTGAAGTTACCAGAATCAGTCAGGGCTCCTCTTGATTTTATTTTTATTAAAAATAAACACTCCAGGTCGCGTCGCAACATCAGTAGACTGAATCATGCAAACTCAATTCAAAATCAAATACCACTATTGTGCGGCGTTCCAGACGTGAATGGGCAATAACTACTTGATGTTGACTACTCAGAAAAATAATATACGCTATTCATCAACGATTATAGACTAAGAGCTTATCGTTTTGCCAGCATTTCTTTTCTTTTCCTTGTTTATTATTTTCAGCATAAAAGGCATATGCCTTACTTTTGTGCGATTGCACTATTACGTGACATCGTACGATTCGCTTTTACTATTGACACTCATGTATCACGCTACTCCTCTTTCTTATTAAATCAACTTACCTACTGTAGATACAAATAACCAAAAAAAATGCTCAACGAAAACAGGGATAATATTCGTAGCGAAAATCGCCAAGAAAATCCTGACTCCCACCATTTGGGTTTTAACTCTGATGCAACCATTCAAGCCCAAGCTACAAGAATGGATGTAAGCATAGCTATGGCTTCCGCGTTGTAGGGAATGGCGCTCCAACAATGTCCTCTTCATATTCCCACCTTCGATGGCAAAAATCCCCCTTTGAGAGACTTCATTCAGGACGTAATAAACGGCTCGGTGTACATATCCGAACCCTCCAAGCCTGCATTTTTAAGTTATTCTCAAACAAACTGACAGGAGTTGCCAACTCGTTCTCTCGTAGAAACAAATAAGTACATATTTTTCCATTTTGGATCAAAATGATTTTGAGTACGTTGTAAAGCACTTTTTGTGCCTTATGGAGCTTAACACGCAAAACGTGTACATGTTTTACTTCCTTGATTTTGTGCAAGAAATTACAAGTCAATTTATTTACCCTTTTTTAAACTTGTTCTCTTCTAAGTAAAGATGCATTTTGTCAAATTTTAATACACGAACAAAGTTATAAAAAAATTGAGACATCTTGAAAGTTGCATAAAATCACAATATTTGTAGACTCGTAGCGAGCCTTTGATATGATTCTTCAATTTGAAAATTTCAAGAAGCATTTATAAGGAAATTGAGAACAGATTTATGGAAAAAAATGATCATTTTTTTTCAATTTACAGTTTTGAAGCGATTACGAAAATGAGTTAAAATGAAAAATTTCAGTTCAACAGTAGCTTTTCTCCGAACTCGAAGAATTTATGGCAGCTAAGTTGAACTCAGAGTGGCTTATTGTTAGAGGCTTAGGACTTCCAGATGCAGGCTCGGCCATAATGCTCCCTGTTACAGGCCCAAACCTGTAACCCAGCACATTTCCCCAATTTTTTTCGCACTTTCTGGGGAACCAACTGATTTTTTACAATATCCCAACCCTAGTGGGACACTTGACTTCAATGAGTTGAATAACAGAGTAATAACTCTAAAACTGCCGCCTGGGTTTAATCTCAGGGCTCGCTTCAGGTTCTCTTGAAACTTTTCTATTTTGATTCCTACGTTAGGAGAAAACTTCAAAATACTTTACAACGTACTAAAAATCATTCTATTTAAAAATAAAAAAGTGTGTAGAGGAAATGGCTCGAATTTGATATGGGGCTTGAATTTGAGCCACCTGGATTTCTGGAAAACTGAAACATGTACTAGGTTGGTGACAGTGGGAACTGAACACACTCAAGTGTATTGGAAAATAGTGACAGTTCCACTGTTTCACTCGCTTCACAAAAATTGTGAGACAGAAAAATAAAAAATCGGATAATGTCTATTCATTATTTCGGGAATGTAATTTTTCCGCATACCTCGCACAGTTTCGAGCCGATGCATCAACATTTAAACTCCAAGGAGACCCGCCGCACAGACGCAACTGCGAGTCTAGAGTCCAAGGAGCGTCCAAGGACAGTTCAATTCCTGGAGAGCCAGCATGAATCCTGCGAGCAGTACGAGAAAAGGATGATTCGCCAGTCGTCCAATTAACAGGACTGGAACTGAAAACGTCAAGAGCTCTCTTTTTTAGTAGATCCGAGATCGGGGGTAAGTTTCATGAAGCTTAAAGCCTTGGAAGGATCAATGACCGTAGAAGGTGATATCATCATTATCTCAGACATTACTCAAAATTTAGTAAAGACATTAGGTACTGTACTACTCACGATATGCGAGGAATTGGTGACATTCCATGTGGTAGAGAATTAATTTCCCATATCAGCTGAAAACACCAGTTCCCGTTAGATCACTGAAGTTAAGCAGCGTTGGGCGCGGTTAGTACTTGGATGGGTGACCGTTCGGGGAATACTGCGTGTTGTTGACCCGTCGTGGGTGTGGTGGACCCACACGGTAGTATTTATCCACCTAGAAACACTACCCGAATCGGGTAGTGAGGCAATGAACTTTCGAGTTCGAAATGCTAATCAATTTTTTTTAATTATCAGCTGATGATATTTTAGGTCGTCCCTATTTAAGGGAGGAACAGACCCAGATGTCCTTTCGACATAACACTCTTGCTGTCATATCCAAGCCCATAACGCCAAAACCCTTTATTGATTCAGAAACTACCCAAACCAAACGGAAATTGAGATAACAAATCAAACCTTTTTCAGATCTCTTGGAATAGACGAAGGAATAAGGGATGGAGATATGCAAGAAAACGCAAGACGCAGTTCCCTATGAGTATTCTTTGTTCCCTGGAGAAGAAACCTCCGACTCGGACATTGAATACCCTTTAAACGCCGAAAAATTAAATACGAATAGAAATCGAAGTGAACGCATTGCTGAAGGTCCATATACCTCTCACCTCAACGATGAGGAAAAGAAGCTCGTGATAGGCTGGGCAGTAGATTTCTGTGATGTCTTTCACGTGAATAGAGAAATTTAGAGTACAACTAAACAGATAAAGAAACAACTAGATAGTGGTGTAATTACTCACTCTAAATCCCCATATAATTCCCCAGTAATGATAATACCTCATAAGCTTGATGCTTCTGGGTTTAGGAAATACCGAGTAGTTATAGATTATCGTATTTTAAACAAAAAAGTGACTGGTGATGCTTACTCGATCATTTGGGAAAAGCTCGCTGCTTTTCAATCTTAAATTTAGCAAGCGGATTCCACCGGGTCAAAACCCATCCCAATGACCGCTTAAAAACCGCCTTCTCCACCCGAAAAGGACATTTCGAATATTTGCGAATGTCCATGAGTATTAAAAATGATCCTGCGATCTTCCAGCGTCTTACGGGCACTGTCCTAAAGGGGATGCTGGGATCAGAAGCTTTTATATGCTTGGATGACATAGTGGTCTATTCGGAAACTCTAGAGGAACACGACAAAAGGATCAGAAGGCTCTGTGAAAAATTGAGGGAAGCAAATTTGAAATCGCATCCTGACAAATGCGATTTTCTACGAACGGAGATCGCGTATTTAGGGCATATTATCGCCTTCAAAGGGGTAAAACCTAACCCCACCAAAATTACAGCTATAAGGAACTTTGTATGGGGCACAAAGCTGAGGTGAACCCTTCGAAAGCTACAGAAGTATCTTTGCCAGGGACCCATATTACAATACCCCGACTTTAATGAGCCATTGAAGCTAACCACAGACGCTTCCGAACATGCAATTGGAGCCGTCTTAACACAAAGGTAGGACTCAATAGACTTGCCTATAGCACATTACTCTAAAGTAATTAGTGCTGTCGAACAAGGCTATTTCGAAGCTGAAAGAGAATTTCTGGCTGTTCTGTACGCCGTGACAAGTTTCCGTCCATATTTATACAGACGCGAATTCATCCTTGCATTTTATCACGAACCCGTGCACTGAATGACGTATGTTCATAATCCTGTCCCACGATTACTTCCCTGGCGCGACAGACTGAAGGATTATCAGTATAACTTCGAATATAAAAAAGAAAAGCTAAATAGATAAGTAGAGGCATTGATCAGAAATATACTGTAGAATATAAAAACGGAGAGTGGAGCGAGGACATAGAAACTCTACCGAAGGGTTCCATAAGTAGCCACTCTGAACCTTATTCGGGACCTGGATCAGGCCTTTATAAGGCGTGCCTCTTCAAACAATCCTCCTCAAAGGACAATGTTGATAAGGTGAAAGACTCCAGCGCAAATCTCAACCTACCATTGGAACCGGGTCCGATAACTCGTTCTAGCGTTCGGCAGATGCCAATAAACGCCCTTGGTGAATCGAAATCCAAACCAATTGCCGGCCCTGGGGGTAAGCCGTCCATTTCAAAACCAGCTTCTGCGAAGTCTGAGAAGTCAGGGAAAACGTTACCAACTTCATCCACGCCCATGGCTGGAACTCCGCGCGGAGAAGAATCTGTCCTCACGATAGTAGACTCAGGCGAAGAAAGGTGGAACGACTTGCAATCCTTGTACATGACGACGAATATAACTCAAGTAGTGATGCTTCGTCCGAAGCGTTGAGCTTACTCTGCCTATTCCCGAAGAAAACTCTTTAGCCCAGAGTGCACCACCGACACTTAAGAGTGCTTGCTTTCCAAGCATATGTGAACAGACCATCGATGTTTATGTTGACGGGACTTGTACTTGTAACAAGCAGGGAGCACCAGAAGGTGAAGCAGGCGTATGGTTTGGTCATTTCCATCCATAGAATATTTCCCAGCCTGCAAAGGGTTGGCAAACCAACAACGCCGCTGAAATTTTGAAAATTTTGAAAATTTACTTTTTTTGTTAAGAATTAATTTCTTTTATTGAAAAAAACTGTTCTGTTGAAAATTTGTTTTTTTTTTGTTGATAGAAAATTCATATTTTTTTTTGTTGAAAATTCATAATTGTAATTAAAAAATAATTTCGTTGGTTGAAAGTTCGTTTCTTTTTAGTGGAAAATTAATTTTTTTAACTGAAGATATAACTATTCCATTTTCGATTAAAAATTTATATTTTTAGTTGAAACTTAATTAATTAACTAACTGAAATACGTACGATATATTTAGTTTGTAAATTCATCTTTTATAGTTTAATAATGAATTATTTTGTTCAGAATTCTTTTTTTTTTTTGTTTTTTGTTAAAAATTATACTATTTCATTGAAAATTAATTTTTTTACTGAAAATTTAACTATTCTATTTTGAGTTGAAAATTTATCCGTTTTCGATGAAAATTTAACAACTTGTTGAAAATCCATATTTTTTGGTTTAAGAGTACTCTCATTAGTTGAAATTTTATCGTTTTTATTAAAAATCAATTTCTTTGGTTGAAAATTTAACTGTTTTGTTGAAAATTCGTTTGTTTTTTGATTGCAAATTTATTTTACTAATTGAAAATTATCTCACTTTATTTTTTGTAGAAAATTTATCTTTTTAGTTAAAATTAATGTATTTGGTTAAAAATTATTATTTTATTAGTTGAAGATTCATCATTTTGTTTGAAAATTAACTCAAGCTACTCCATTTTTTGTGGAAAATTTACGTTTTTTGATAAAAAAAGTAATCTTTTTCGTTGAAAAATTATCTGTTTAATAGGAAATTAAAATGTTCTGCTTTTTGTTATGAATTCATTTTTTTGTTGCTAGAAAATTCATCTTTTTGATGGCAAAAGCCACTATTTGGTAAACATTTCATATTATTGGTTGAAAATTCATCATTGTGATTGAAAATTAATAACTTTGGTTGAGAAGTTTTTTCTTTTTAGTTCAAAGTTAATTTTTTTAAACTGAAGATATAACTATTCCATTTTTGGTTAAAAATTTATATTTTTAGTTGAAAATTAATTAATTCTGCTGAAAACTCGTTTTTTTTTTTAATCTACTTTTCTAACTGTAAACTGAAATACGTATGATATATTTGGATTGTAAATTCATCTTTTATAGTTTAATATTGAATTATTTTGTTGAGAATCCATTTTTTTTGAAAATTGATTGTCTTAACTGAAAATTTAATTCTTCTGTTTTTGGTTAGAAAATAATTTTTTTTCGTTATGAAAAATAGGTAATATTTTTTGTTGAAAATTCGTTGTTTTTTTTTTTTTTTTTTTGTTGAACATTAATTTTCTTGACATTTCAACTGTTCTAATCTTTGTTCAAAAAATTCACTTTAACTAATACATTTTTTTAGAAAATTTACTTTTTTATAAAAATGTGATCTTTTTCATTAAAAAGTTATCTGCTTATTAGAAAATCTATATATTCTATTTTTTGTTAAGAATTAATTTCTTCCATTGAAAAAAAAAACTAGTTGAAAATTAGTTTTTTTTGTTGATAGAAAATTCATCTTTTGGATTGAAAAATCCACTGTTTGAACAAAATTTCATATTTTTTGTTGAAAACTCATCATAGTGATTATAAAATAATTTCTTTGGTTAAAAATTCGTTTGTTTTTAGTTCAAAATTAATTTTCTAAGTAAGAAGGATTATCATTGGAAAAGTCAAAATAGCGGTGGTTGGTGTATATAAAAGAAGAGGGGAAGAGGAAGGTTGGAGAGTGATGAAGAGGTGGATGGAGGAAAAGAAGGAAGAGTTGGTTCTGATAGGAGGTGACTTGAATGCTTGGACTGGCGAACAAGGGGGGGAGACTTGGGATGAAGAAGAGGAGGCCTATATAAGGAGCTCCAAACATAGGGAGATAGCCAGGGAGGGGAGGAGATTACTAGAAGTAATAGGAGAAACAGGATGGTTCATATGTAATGGCAATATGAAAGGAGATGAGAAGGGAGAGATCACATTTATAGGTAAGGGAGAAACGGTAATAGACTACATCCTGGCGGAAGAAAGAATAAGGAATATGATATGCAGTATGAAGGTGGGGAATGAGATAGGGTCCGAGCACTTCCCAGTAATAGCGACACTGAAAGGTGGCGTCTACAAGCGTGGCAGAGGGAGAAAGGAAAGAGGGGGTGAAAGGAACACGAAAATGGGGAACTGGGGGGTAGATAAATTAAAAGTGTTTGAACAAAAAATGGAAAAGGAGAACGTTGGACATGAAAAGGAGGAGGAAGTAGACTTGTTGATTGAAAGGTTGAAAGGGTCGATTAAGAAGGTAAGGGATGAGATAGGTACGAAAGAAGGAAGAGAAGAGGGAAAGAGAGGCTGGTGGGGCGAGGAATGCAGGGAGAGTAAGTCGAGAATGAAAGAGTCTGTAAGAAAATGGAGGAAAGGAGAAATAGAGAAGGTGGAGTACAACAGGAGAAAAAGAGAACATGAGAAGATGCTGGAAGGGAAAAAGCAAAGGGGAAAGGAGAAATACAAGGACGAAGTAGAAAAAGCAATCAAAGAAGGTAGGGTCTGGGATGTGATAAACAGGGAAAGAGGAGGAAGGAAGGGCGTGAATGAAGAAATAGAAATGGATGAATGGACGGAGTATTTTAAGGGTCTGCTAGGGGGAGAACAAAAAAGGATCAAAGGAGAAAATAGAAAGACAGTCCAGGGAGAAGTGGAGGAAGCGAACGAAATAACAAGAGAAGAAGTGAATGAGGCGATAGATAGACTGAAAAGAAACAAGGCCACAGGAGAGGATGGTATGGAGAACGAAGCGATAAAGTATGGAGGAGAAGGGATAAGGGAAGTGATGTGGAGGATATGCAACAAGGTCTGGAAAGGAGAAGGGTGGCCGGAGGAGTGGATGACAGGGCTGGTAGTACCGCTTGTTAAGAAAGGAGAGGGTAAGAAGGTAGAAGAGTACAGAGGGATCACTCTCATGCAAGTGGGCTATAAAATATACACAGAAATTCTAAGAAAAAGGTTAGAGAATCAGATAGAAGAGAAGCAAAGTATCCCACACAACCAGACGGGATTTAGAAAAGGGATGGGGACAATAGACAATATTTATGTACTCAACTACTTGGTTAACAGAAACTTAGTGAGAAAAAGAGGGAAATTAATCGCTTTGTTTGTAGATTTCAAAGCATCCTTTGACTCAGTAAATAGAAAAGTGTTATGGCAGGCAATGAAAGAGAGGGGAATAGAAGAAGGGTTGGTGGAGAGGATAAAGGAAATTTTTACTGAAACCAGGATTAGGGTGAAGATACGCGGGGAAAAAGGGGAGGTTTTCTGGACAGGAAGAGGTCTAAGGCAAGGGTGCCCGTTGAGTCCACTACTTTTTAATTTGCTGCTGGCAGACCTAGAGGAGAAGCTAAAGGAGAAAGGGAAAGGGGGGACGATCCTGGGTAATAGCAAACTATACTCCCTAGCATACGCGGACGACGTAGTTCTAATAGCAGACGATAAGAAGGGGATGAACCTAATGATAAGAATTTTCGAAGAGTACGTGGGAGCAAAAGAACTGACGGTGAACGTAGGGAAGACCAAGGTGATGTGCTTCAGAAATAGAAAGACCAAAATAGGTTACGTTTGGAAGATGAACGGACAAACAGTGGAAAGTGTGGAGGAGTTCTGTTACCTAGGTTTTTGGTTTGAGTCAGGAGGGGGAAACGAGTTGCAGGTGAGGAAAAGAATCGAAAGTGCGAGTAAGGTAATGGGCCAAGTATGGGGTATAGGAAAGAGAAGGTTCAAGGACGATTGGAGAATGAGGGTTTGGTTGTTTGATGCGTTGGTTTGGGCGGTGTTGTGTTATGGAGTGGAGGTTTGGGGATGGAAGGAACATAGGAAAGTGGAAAGCATGCATGAGAGATTTCTGAGATGGGTAATGGGAGTTAGTTGGAGTTGCCCAGGATACATGATAAGGGAAGAACTAGGAAGGGAAAAAATGGTAACTAGACAAATTAAGAGAGCCTGGAGGTTTGAGGAGAAGCTGAAAAGGGGAGAGGGGAGTAGAATAGCACAAGTATGCTTGGACGAAGTTCGGAACAAGGAGACGAGAGGCAATTGGGGAAATTCAAAATGGGAGGAAGAAAGGAAAAAATGAGGAGTGTTTGTGATATACAGGAAGGGGTTCTGGATTGGCAGAACATTGAATTAGAGCTATTAGTAAGACAAGGAGAAGAGAGATGGAGAAAGATTATGGATTCGAAGTACAATAGATGGTATATGATGGTCAAAGGGGTGACGGAACCAGAATATTTGCAAAAGATGAAAAAGGAAGACAAATGGAATAGGGTGGTACGGTTTAGAATGGGTGAAGGAGTAAGAGCTTGCAGATATTGGTTGGATGAAGAGGACAATCTGTGCAGAGTATGTGGGTACGAAGTGGAGTCATGGGCACATGTGTTAGAGAGGTGTACAGGCGAGGAAGATGGGCAAGCAAGAGATCAGGGCAGAGCCAAACGGGGAATCCTGTGTAAAGGAAAGTAACTTGTGAAAATTTAAAGTTTTTAAATCGGTGAAAATGCATTTGATGGAAAGAGAAAACGGAAGCCCGGGAAGATCGCTCATTGTCTCTAGTCTAAGTGCAGTAATAATATGATTGTTAGTATGTAAGGCGTTGCATTAGAAAATAAGTAGCGGTTAAGGTAGACTAAGGATGAAATGTAAATATATGTACAGGGAGCGGAGGCCCTCAAACCCGTAAAAGGGAGAGTTCAAATATACAATAACTATTCCATTTTCGTTTGAAAATATATATTTTTCGTTCAAAATTATTCATTTTTGCTGGAAACTCGTTTTTTTCAAATTTACTTTTCGAACTGCAAATTGAAATATTATATTTATGATTTGTAAATTTAGCTATTTTAGTTTAAAATTGAATTGTCTTATTCAACAATAATTTTTTTGATATGAAAAAAATACATTTTCTTTGAAAATTTTTTTTTGGTTGCACATTTATTTTTCTGACATTTTGACTATTCTAATATTGGTTGGAAATTTATTTTTTTTAGATAAAAATTCATAAACTTTGTTGAAAATGAGTCTTGTTTGGTAGAAAATTAATCTTTTGGGTTAAAAATTCATCATTTCGTGAGCTCTTAAACTTTTTAGAACAATACGCACCAAAGCACTTCCCAACAAAAATATATAATAGCTTTGCTTCCCAATATAATGAAAATAGTGCGATGTCTACAGGCACACCGAAAATACATGTTTGAAATAAACAATCAAAAATTAACCCTCAAACGGCACACTAGTGCGAATTCGCACCAGCAAAAATTTCAAAGCGCTGATATTTTTTTTAAAACTATTTTCAAGGTCTCTCACCGCTACGTTAAATATGTCCATACACCCACAAATACATGACGCGTAAACAGATAGTCATCCGCCTGCGAGCAGCCGCGTGAGACACTGTAAAAGTTTCAAGTGGTGCAAATTCGCACTAGTGTGCCGTTAGAAGGTGCCAAGTCGTGTTTTATGAAAAATTGTAAAACGTTGTTTCTGTGCCTGAAACAAGATCTTTCATAAAAAGGTAAGTTAATTTGTTCATAAATATGTCTATAAACAAAAAGAAAGATTATAAGCAATAATAAATAACATTTCATGAACCAGTGAAAATATTGCACGAAAAGCACCAAGTTTACAATTACTCGCTATTGTTAGGCTTTAAATTGATATGATGATATTTTTTCAACAATTTTTTTTTACTTTAAGAATGGCGGAGTAAGGACGTCGTTACAGTTTGGGAAGTTCTAGGACTGTTCTGCAGGCACTAGCAGAAGAGTCTGAAGACGATGTGCGTCGATCACAGATCTTCTGTCTGCGTTGACTGCATTGGTCTTAATGAATAATGTTCAATGATGATTATCATAAGAGTAATAGTTTCACAATATAATAATGTTCATTTTTTTCTAAAAATAGGTAGTACAACTTTGTTCTTTTCTTTAAATATTCTATGTACTTTTACTCTTTCCTAACAAACCCTCACATCGCACAGCACCGCCCTGACACACTTCACTGATCAATCTTTTTACCAATCAGTCACATGGAGAGCTTCCCAAATTTATGATAAAATGAATTCTTTCAAACTTTAACACACAAAAAAAAACACTATTTATGCAATAATATGCTTGTATACTACAAAAATAACAATGTGTGCTGTCCTGCACTCGTGATATACTTCATACGAAAATACCGAAAATCTGACACATCTGGAAAAATACTTTGTGTAATTTTCTCGGATTGGCATATTTTTTTCATGAAAGAACATCTATTTAAATAAAGAATTGCGTTAGTTACGTTTTAATACCTTTAATTTTGAAACAATTATGTTTTTTTGTTGAAAATGTCTATTTTTCAAGAAAGCCTTTTTTTAATAACAATTTTGTGATGAGTTGATATAATTTTCGATAAATTTAAGTCGCCCCAACGGATTGGGCGAGAAATTTTACCCCAAAATCATATATTTATACGCAGATTTTGGAAATTATTTTCATATTAAAATGTTCAGTTGAAATCACAAAATCCCAATTCGCACTAGTGTGCCGTTTACGTATGCTGGGTTGAAGTGTGCCGTTTGAGGGTTAATAATAACAGAAGCACTGAAATGATGGTAATAAATAAACTGCATTTCGAGAGAAATACTCTCGAAAAGGTAATTATGTTTATATTTGTTAAATATTATTATAATTTCTAATACGTTCATGTTTCTATAAATGATAGATATGATTTTTCGAATTATAATTTTTTATACTTTGAACTTTAATGTTTGTTACTTGGCTGGACCGAAATTTAAGTGCATCTATTATAACAATATACAGAATTTTTGTAAATCTGAAGCTTGGGACAGGTTTTTTTTGGAGAGATAAATCAAGGCTGAAAATAATTGCAAAATATGTATTTGTGGATAACAAATTTTGATTGAAAATGTACATAGTATTTTTTTAGAATTACAACAAATGTTCTCAAAAATCGAATTGTTAATTTTAAAAAAACTAAAATGGAATTTCCAGATAAATCAGGGCTGCCAATTTTATAACAGCAATGCAAATTAAACATAGCTAAAAGAATAACAGAGAACAAGTAACTATTGAGACTATACTGATAAAATAACTGGTTTTCTTTCAAATTTATACTAAATACAATTACGATATTACAAAGAAAAATAAAAACGTTTTACTTTAAAGAATTCAAATTTTTTAACAATTGAAATTAATAACAAGAAGGAAAAGATGGAAGGGTTTTCAAATTAATAATTATTATTCTGAATCTTACGATATACACTGGTTGCTGTGATATACATTTTGAAATTTGTATCCTCTCCCAAAGAAAACCATTTTTACAATATATTCTTTTCATTAACTTCAACCCAAAATAGCAACAAGAACAACATTGCAGATATCAAGAGTAATTTTCCACAAGTGGACATTTATAAAACTCATAGATAAGTGACTCACGAATTATTTTATTTTAAACAGGCAGTAAAAACCATATGTTACGTTCTATGTCCTTAGATAAAAATGACTAAATTTGTATTTTATTCAAAATGAGGAAGGAAATTCCTTTACTTCAGCGTATATTTTTCGTATCTTTCTAATAAATCCTACTGTCACGGCCTGTGACCGTTATATGTTACATAATATTTACTTATTTGTAATAATAATCATTTATCAATATCAATTATAATAAATATTAAGAACCTATCATTACCATAAGAGCAAGTAATCTTTGAATATATTCTCTGAACAACACTCATAGATTATTGAAATATCACGGCCTGTCACCGTTATATAAACATAATATTTACTTATTTATGATAATATTCATTTATCAATATCAATTATAATAAATATTAAGAACCTATCATTACCATAAGAGCAAGTAATCTTTGAATATATTCTCTGAACAACACTCATAGATTATTGAAATATCACGGCCTGTAACCGCTATATAAACATAATATTCAGTTATTTATAATAATAATTATTTATTCAATATCAATTATGATAAATATTCAGTAACTATCTTTACCATAAGCACTCTACCTTACCGACCATAGATACATTTAACACTTTATATGTATATCCGAGTAGTGCATGATTTATAAATTAAACCATGTATCTCTTATCATTATTCATCATTATCTATTATTATAAATTATCATTGTTATAAACATTTAATATTTATATTGTGAATCATATTATAAAATTCTATGTCAAATTCTAAAGAACAAGAAATCATACAAATGTGCATGCGCGGTCATTGACGTCACGACCAATCAGAAGATCGGAAGCCCCACGAAGAAACACGGCGAGGCCCATCCACTATGGCCCAATTGGTGAAAAGGCTATAAACGTCACAATGATATGTGCCGGCCGACAACCCCTCAAGAAAATGCATTGGAAACACCGGCGCGTGGCCTCCCACCTACGCACTATTCCAGGATCTGGGTCAAGAATGCAATAAATCTTCTCAAAAATGGTCCATGAAGGGACTATTTTTCCATCCCCAATCACTTTTTCTACTATATATACCCAAGTTTTTAAGGGTTAGGGCAACTTTATTTCTACCGTCGAACCGCTGCTCAAAAACTCTCCGGAACAATA